>JAZHEH010001652.1:0-115682 GCA_036589455.1 Ateles fusciceps | reverse complement strand
TAATGACAGTGTGCCTTGTATCGTTTTGAATCTATTTATGTATATGTAAAATTAATAAATAATATCGTTTATGATTTTTAAAACATTTAAACAAAAATAAAAAAAAAAAATATCTTCTCTCTCCTCTTTTTTCTGTTTCTAAAAAAGGTTTACTTAAGAAAATAAAAACAGCAGCATTTGCTCGAATTATCATATATTATGAAATAGAAGAAAACAGTTTAATGAGGTTTTGTTTAAAGTTCATATTCTTTTATGCAATTTGTATTTCATAAACCTTATGAATGCACATAAATCACAAGGGAACATTATGAGAGCTTTCATTTTGACTGGTAATGATAATTACTAAGTAAAGACTACATGCTTATATTTAATATTCATTGAATTATGAAGTAAGCCTGTCTCTAAAATCTTAGAGGCACATAAAAACATGTTCAACATCATTAGTCATTAGGGAAATGCAAATTAGAATCACAGTGAGTTATTACTGTATTCATATAAGAGTTACTAAAATTTAAAAAAATAATGATAACACCAAATGCTGGCAAGAATGCAGAGAAACTATTGCTGTAGATTGCTGGTAGGAATGTAAAATGGCACAGCTGCTATGGGAAATAGTTTGGCAATTTTTTATAAAATGAAATATATACTTACCATATGACCAACAATTACATTCTTGGTCATTTATCTCAGAAAAATAAAACTTACATTTATGTAAAAATCTGACCATGAATTTTCCTAACAGCTTTATTTTTAGTAGTTCAAAATGAGAAACATCCCAAATGCCCTTCAATGAATGAATAAATAAACTCTGGTACATCCATATCATAAAATGCTACTCAGCAATAAAATACAATCAATAATGATATACCTGACAGTTTGAGTATTTTTCATGAGTATTATACTTAGTTAAAAACAACATTCAATCTCAGAGCTTTTATGTTATACAATTCCATTTAATCATGCTATACAATTCCATTTACATCATGTTCTAAAATTTACAAAATTATAGAAATGGAGAAACAATTAGCAATTTCCAAAGGACAAGGAAGGTAGTGGGTACAACCATAAAATTGTAGCACAGATAGTTCCTTTATGGTGATAAAACATTTCTACATTTTTACTGGTTGTACCATAAATATACACATGGCATGAAATTAGATAGAACAATGTGCACACACACACATGTACAAATGAATACATGTAAAAACTGATATAAATAATACCTGCAGTCTAATAAATGATATTACATCACTGTCAGTTTTCTGGGTTTGATATTGAACTGGAGCTGATACAATGTTAGCATTGGGGGGAGCAGGATAAAGTGTTCACCAGATTCTATTTACTTTTTTGCAACTTCCAGTGGGTCTATTGCCATTTTTTAAAAAAAGTTTAACAATGTAATGAAAAATAAAATATTAATTAGATATATCTCTGGCAATCTTAACAATGCCTCCCAAAGATAATAGCACCCTAATTCCCTGAAGCTGTGATATATAATATGTTAATTTACATGGCAAAAGTGAGGTAACAGATTTTGTGAGAGGGAGATTATCCTGTAATGTCTGAATGGGCAAAGTCTAATCATGAGTCATTAAAAGTGGGGAATTTTCTTATGTTGTAGACAGAGAGGGATATGACGGCAAGAAAAGGAGAGAAGGGTCAGAAAGATACATGATTGCTGGCTTTGAAGATAAAGAAATGAGGTCATAAACCAGGGAATAAAGGCAGCCTTTAGAAGCTGGAAAACTAAGGAAATGGATTTTTTGAGAGCCAACCCCCCCCCCCCACCTTGCCACCACAAAAGGAACAAAGCCCTGACAACATCTTGGTTTTAGCCTGGTAAGACCCATATCAAACTTCTGAGCTACAGAATCATAATAATATACTTGTGTTGTTTTAATCCATATTTCTGGAATTTTATTCTAGCTGTCATATAGGAAAACAAACACATTATATTAGAAAACTACACCATATGAAAAAATGCTCATCATCACTGGTCATTAGAGAAATGCAAATCAAAACCACATTGAGATACCATCTCGTGCAAGTTAGAATGGTGATCATTAAAAAATCTGGAGACAACAGACGCTGGAGAGAATGTGGAGAAATAGGAATACTTTTACACTTTTGGTGGGAGTGTAAATTAGTTTAACCATTGTGGAAGACAGTGTGGCGATTCCTCAAGGACCTAGAAATAGAAATTCCATTTGACCCAGCAATCCCATTACTGGGTATATACCCAAAGGATTATAAATTGTTCTATTATAAAGACACATGCACATGTATGTTCATTGCGGCACTATTTACAATAGCAACGTTTTGGAAGCAACCCAAATGCCCATCAATGATAGCCTGGATAAAGAAAATGTGGCACATATACACCATGGAATACCATGCAGCCATAAAAAAAGGATGAGTTCATGTCCTTTGCAGGCACATGGATGAAGCTGGAAACCATCATTCTCAGCAAACTGACACAAGAACAGAAAACCAACCACTGCATGTTCTCACTCATAAATGGGTATTGAACAATGAAAACGCATGGAGACAGGGTGGGGAACATCACACACCAGGGCCTGTTGGGGGGGTGGGAGAGCTAGGGGAGGGATAGCAGGGGATTGGGGGATTGGAGAGGGATAACATTAGGAGAAATACTTAATGTAGATGTTGGGGGATGGATGCAGCAAACTACCATGGCATGTGTATACCTATGTAACAATCCTGCACGATCTGCACATGTACCCCAGAACTTAAAGTATACTAATAATATAAAAAGAAAACCACCACATTGTATAATTGTATTAGCAAATGCATACCAATGAATATTTTGTTTGGATGCTGATGCAAAGAGTCAATGATAAAAAGGTATTTTGGAGTTAACAGAGAAAAAGAGGATTTGGCATGGGTATTATATGTTATTAAAATTATTGTTAATTTTGCAGTTTTGAGATAATGGTATTTTGGTTCATTTTTAAAGAGGATCTGTCTATTAGAGAATACTGATATGTGAAAATAGATAATATTTGAATTTTATTTCAAACACTACAGAAAAAAATACAGATGGGGGATGAGAAGAGATGGAAAAAGACTGGAACATATTGATAACTGTTAAATCTGAGAATGGATGTATGAGGTATCATTATATTATTAATGTATTTGTATGTTTGAAAATGTCCCGAATAAAATTTTTAATGCCTAATAATTTACATGGATAAATCTTTGAGAATCTTGAGTTTAATATAATTCTATACTAATGAACATATTCCTTTTTATTAAAAACATGCTAAGATGTGTAAGAATGATTTTTTAAAAGTTCTAAGCTTTGGCATATATTGAAGACTTATCTTTAGTGATTAATTCTCAAGTTATTGCACAAATGTCAGTAGCTGACTGAGATCTTAGCTGTTTTGTCCTGTCAGTATTAAAATAAGGAAAGTTATTTTAAGATGCTGAAGCTGTATTTTTAAATTGGTCATTAGTGTTCTGACAGTAAGGTTGCAGGGAAATCAAAAGATAATTTTGGAGAGATGTCATTTCATTAGAATATTCATTTTATTAATAATCTATCACTATAATTTGGTTGTTTTCTAATCTGCTAGTCTCCTTTGGACACCTTACTCCTCAGTCCTTCCAATTGTATCTCAGTGTTAGTCAGAATTGCAACCAACAGAAATAACTTTAGCTATTTTAAACAGAAAGTGATGTAATGAATGAAAATAAATACTTACCACGTTGATAGGAGAGATGAAAGAGTAGCCTCTAATTTGGATCTGTAAGAAATAAAACTAAGATGACACTACAGAATTTTGTCTATATGGGGCTCTCCTGGGGGGCGCGGCGCCCCGCCTCCCCTTGGGGGCCCCCGCCCCCCCCCCGCCCCCGCAAGAGGGAACCCGCCCAAGGGGAAGGACTGGATTGCAAGGGCAGGGGTGCCCCCCCCCCGCGGGCGGGGGGGGGCGGGGCGCCCCCCTGCGCGCGCCCGGCCCCCCCCGGGGGGCGGGGGCGCCCCCCCTCCCTCTGGGGGGGGGCCCCCCCGGGGATGTTTTTTTCCGCCCCCCCGGGGGGGGGGGGGGGTGGTGGCGGGCCCCCCCCCCCCCCCCCCCGCCCCCCCCCCCGCCCCCCCTCCCGGCGGGGGGGCCCCCCCCGGGGGATCCCCCCGCCCCCCCCGGGCCCCCGGCCGGCCCCCCTGCTTCTGCCAATATTAGGAAGCTAACAAATCAAGAGAAAATGCAGTGACTGTTGACCAAAGGAACATATTTATTTACCTTTTATCTAGAGATTTTGAATCTGTCACTGCAGCACCTATTGGCGCTAGAAACATGCTACATCTGATTTTTATTTCCCAAACCTGAATGGCTCGCACCTGCCCCTCAAAACTCAAGTAGGGAATGAAGATTAGACATTGTCATAGAAAAAACAAGTTCTCCATGACTTTCTTCATGACCATAATTTCTATTAGAAATATGGAAACATTAAAATTATCATCTTTATTTTCTATTATATAATTCATTAAAATATGGATTGATATTATACTTATTTCTGAGACTTGTCATAAGAATCACAAAAATATAATTCACATTTATAAATTTACTGTGTTAATTTGTGTTTGCTCCCAGCCAGTACCTCAGCTAGCTATGGTTATTTACTTGGTGTATTGACCTGACACATCATTCCTGAGAAGTCCTTTGTAACTGTGCCCCTTTGGGGTTCCCATAATATTGCATTAATTTTTATTATTGCACATGGCAGTTTGGTAGGCCGTCTTTGTTCAAACGCTTCCCAAAAGTTTCCCTTCCAGTATTTAGATGCAGTGTAATTTCCTCCTCTGATTGTTGACTGGATTTAGTGAATTATTTCTAACAAATATAATATAGCAAAAGTTATAGGATGGTATATCAGAGATTAGGTTACCAAAAAACTGTGATGTCCAACTTGCTGGCTCTCTCCCTTATTCTTCCACTTGCTTTGTAGGAATTCAGTTGCCATGTTGGTGGAGTCCTATGGAGAGGACAACACGGTAAGGAAATTATGTCTCCCATCAACATCCAGTGAGGACATGAGGTCAGCCAGAAAACACACGAGGGGCCTTGGAAATAGATCTAACTGTAGTGGAGTTTGAGGTAACCATAGCCCAATATGGAAGCTTGATACAATTCTGTGAGTGACCCTGAGCCAGATGACCTCTCTAAGCCATGTCTGCATACCTGACTTACAAAAATTGTGAGATAATAAGTGTTTTTATTTTAAGTCATCAAATTTGGGGGGCAAATTGTTACACAGTAATAAGCATCTAATATAGGGGCACTATTACAGGACCTTTTGGGTTTCATTAGAGTTGCATTACCTTCTACAACACTATTTCCTCTTGATATAGGGTCAATCACTGTAGCTATAGTAGTAACTTACTTTTTGATCTGTCACTTAATAGAATGAGCCAGAATGCAGTCTTAAATCCCCATTCAATGGAATAATCACTGATCTTTGAAGAAAGCTTTCTCATATTAGACATTAAGATTTAAACCAGGGGGGCGCCCCCCCCCCCCCCCCCCCCCCCCCCCCCCCCCCGGCCCCGGCCCGCGCGCCCCCCCCGCCCGCCCCCCCCCCCCCCCCCCACCCCGGCCCCCCCCCCCCCCCCCCCCCCTCCACAAAACTCAAATCAACAAGCACACCAGCCCGCCCCCCCCCGCCCCCCCGCCCCCCCCGGGGGGGAGGGGGCCCGCCCGCCGCCCGCGGGGGCCGGGGGGGGCGCGGCCCGCGCCGGGCCGCCCCGCGCCCCGCCCCGGGGGCGCGGGGGGGGGGGGGGGGGCGGAAAAAAAAAAAAAAAAAAAAGATTTAAACCAAAAACTTGAAAAGCTGTCTTAATTTTTAATTCCTTCTTTTATTCTTTTTCCCATCAGCTGTTACATTTTTAAAGTGCTATCAATATAAATCATTCTCCACAATCTCAGGTACATAAGAAATGTAACTTTATTTTCCCATTTTCAAGTCTAATTCTAATAGAATGATGGAAAATTGACATAGTAGTTTGGTACTTCGAATTCTTCCCAGAATTTGTTTCCCAGTTTTCTGCATTGATTTAGTGTCCAGGCATTGGCCAGTGGGCACATATGATTCTCTATCTTTTTTGCATATGTATTCTTTGAAATATCCTTGGCCATGGGGTCCTAGACATTAGCTCCAAAAAGGTGTTATATCTCTCATTTTTAATCTCCTGGCTACATTAGCTATTGAGGCCTGGTGAAGTACTACATTTTGTTGCTGGCAGTCACTACCTTGTGTCATTCTGATTTGCTATAACTCCAGATAGTGATCAGGGATTAGAGCTTGTGGCCCTATTACTCTTTGACGTTAGCCCTCAATTTCTACACACCTCTCTACTCTACTCCATTTCACTGCACACCTGCTTTCCCAATGTGTCATAGACCAAGAAGTGGCTACCAAGAGATGGAAGATCATTCTCTATATGACTGAAATCTGTTTTTTGTTCTTTTTTTTTTATTAAAAAAATATTGAGATAGGATCCACATGCCATACCATGTGCCCACTTAATATGTATGAATCAATAATTTTATTGTATTCAGATATGAGCTACCATTACAGCAGTCAACAGTAGAACATTTTCCTTAACTCCAAAAGAAATCCATACCCTTTAGTCATAATCCCCTTTTCCCTGTATCCTTTCCATCTTTGCAACCATTACCTTTCTCTCTCTACATAATTGAAAACATTTTCTTAATTCTGTAGTATAGTTTCACTTTCTAATTACTTTCCATTGAAATACAGATACATTTAATTTTGATAAAGTTCAATGTATTTATTTTTTGTTACTTATACCATTTGGTGTCATATCTAAGAGTATATTGACAAATTCAAATTCTTGGAGGTTTACCACTATATTTTTGTATCAGAGTTTTATAATTTTTATTTACATTTAAGTTTTTGTACCATTTCAAGTTAAATTTTTAATACAATGTGAGCTAATAGTCTCACTTCATTCTTTTGCATGTGCCTATCCTATTGTACCAATGTTATTTCTTAAAAAGATGATTTTTCCCTATTGAATGCCCTTGGCGGCTTTGTCAAAACTTAGTTGACACATAATTTTATTTCCAGACTCTCAATTCTATTAATCAGTATGTCTACCTAGCTTTTGTTCTTAATGTTGTTCCTCAGACCTATTCTCTGGTTTATGTTGCTATTCTCTGAAGAATTTAACATAATTTTCAGAAATTGACATACTTCTGGGAGAAAAGTAAGGGCTTCTTTTTTGTTCTATAATTCTTTGAAATAATTAAGAATGCACCACCTGCTCTAGTGAGTCTGTGAACGTGTGTGCATGCATCTTTGTGTGTCTGTGTCTGTGTGTTACATTGGGCAATGGAGGAGCTAGGCAAAGGAAAAATATCAACTGAAAGCTATTTCAAAAACAATACCTTGCCACATTATGTGTACATTTTTGTTTTATGTATGTATTTATTTAGCTTAAGTGTTCTTTTCTTAAATGGCAAGAAAAGCAAAGCAAAGTTTAATTTGTACTAATTTATGTTTTCAACTCTTTTAGAAAATGTAATATATGTATGTGACTGCCCCCATGATTCAATCACCTCCTACAGATGGCAGTGGTAGCCATCTGGAGTGGCCTCTGTGTAGTTGCAGCAGGAGAGACACTGCCAAGGTTGCTGGCTCCATGCATCTGTCAGGAGTTGGGGGCAGGTGAGAGCCCCATCCCCTACCAAGTTTGCAGACCACATTTCTTCATGCATCAGGAGGGACTCAGTGGTGGTCCTGGACCTGGGCATCCTTGTGCTCTAGGGGACCTGGGAAATCTGCCCTACTCTCACAGGATCAGAAGTACCTGCTCACATTCCCCGGTCTCTCCCTGCCTCTGGCACTGGCTCTGGTGCAGAGCAAAGTTGTGTCCAAACCCAGGCATTGACAAGATCCAGCCAGGTGTACACATGCTCAGGGTGGTACTGACACACCAGCCCCATGCCACCTTGGCCACCTCTGAACTTTGGAAACCCATGAGCACATGAGGAAGGTTGGTGGGGGAGTTAGGGCAGCTCAACATGGGCCTGCAGGTGCCTCTCTGCAGGAATGGCCTAGGTATCATGGATGGCAGTTAATGGCAGGAGGCAGACAGATTCCTGGGCAGAAAGGGAAGGGTCCCTGGTGAAACCCCACCTTCAAGCCAGGGACAGTCTGAAGCATGAAAGCTGGGCTGCCAGTTCTGGGTGGAGTCTGTGGCCTGAAGTGAGAATTTAGGGTGCTTTTCCAGGCCCACCCGGGCTGCCCATAAACCAATCAGCATGCACTTCCTCCCTTCAGAGCCCATAACATCCTGGGACTCAGCCAGACTCACCATCTGCAGGAAGGAGCTACCCACTTTAGGTTTCTTCAGTTCTTCCAGATGAGTTTCCTGCAGAAAGGAGCTACCCACTGTGGGTCTCCTCACCATGGAGACCTGGCCACTTAACAGGATGACCTGCTTGTGGAAAGGAGTTAACCAATTTGGGTCTCCTAAGAGCTGTTCTGTCCCTCAGTGAATCTCCTCTGTGCCTTGCTCACCCTCCAGTTGTCTGCATACCTCATTCTTTGTGGATGTGGAACAAGGACTTGGGACAGGGTGAATGGTGGACTGAAAGAGTGGTAACACAAACAGAGCTGAAACACACCACCCTGCTTGCCATATTGTGGATGATAAGGAAAGAATAGCTGCAGCCCTTCAGGGAGACCAGACATAGGGGCTCCCCAAGCCAGGGCTGTAACATCCTCTTTGGGGATCTGTGGTTCCTTGTGTCTCCAAGCTTCTAGGTGCCACTGTGTTCCCCCTCATCCAGATGTGAGTGGCTGCAGTGAAAGCCACATGAAGTACATCTGGTCCAGCTGCAGCTTTGCCCAGAGCTGGCACCTGAGCTACTGCCTGGGGCTTCATGCCCTGCCACAGCAACCAGTGTGCCTGGCTGCGCATAGTGGCTAGATCTGCACTTGCTCGCCCACACATCCCTTACTGCTCCATGCCTGACTCACCCTTGGCAGGTATAGGATCTGGGCCAATAGTGTGAGCCAAGCACAGCCTTTTCAGTTGAGTGGACAAAACACACCCCAGTAAGCACGAGCAATACTCAGGCAGAAGGCACTGCTGGCCGCATATATTTCTGGCTGGTGAAACAAAACCCCAAGGATCCCATGACACCACCAGGTCCCTTCCTGAATATGTGGAGATTACAATTTGAGATGAGATTTGGGGTGGGGACACAGAGCCAAACGATGTCATTCCTATTATTATTTTATATTAAACTTTTGAAGCTTAGTTTACTATATAGGTGGGAATGCATTTAGTGAGACTGTGGGAAATCATTTGATGATAATTAATAAAATGACTTTGGAATTGTGTGCCTTCTCATTTTCAGAAAGTATTGGAAGCTTTTACGTGTACCATGGATAGCTGCATCATGTTACATGGAAACAGAGTGGTTTTATTTTTGTTTGGAAGCTCTAATGTATATAAAATCTTTGTACAAAAGTGGAGTAAGCAAATAGATACACTGGGCTATCAATTTATTGCTCACAATACCAAATATGCTTCCCTTTGTCCTACTTTGAGAGAGCATAGCTAAACTATTAATATTTTTCCTTTGCCACTTGGCACACATAGACTTTGTCAGTAGAGGAGGCCGGCAGGACACTGAAGGTCAAAGCAACATATGCTCCTGGTATGCTTTATTTCTTCCTATGGCATGGGTGCCAGTAAATATGCAAGGGGGAAGACCAGTGGTGCTGTGGTTTCAGTGGGGCTACAGAATACCACTTCCTGTGAATCAGCTCCAGCACACTATTGCTTTCAAGTTATATTCTTGGTCACATAGTGTACAGTTTCTATATACATACATATCTGGACCACCTGAATTTTTTAGCAAGTTTATCAGCCATACAGTGGCCACTCTTGCAAACTAGCTCCAATCTGCACCCTGTGAGAATGTTCTTGGCTATAGATATGCTGCTGGATCAGATGGCAGCCCCACTGTCTCTAATAATGTCGGCTTCTCAGCCTGGGAACAGTGTGCTGTTATATATTTCATTTCTTCAGTGTTTTCTCTTGCTCACTCCCGAACATAAAAGCTATTTTCCATGTTTTCTTTCTTTGTTCCTTGGATGTCTCATTTCCCCCCTTTTAGTGGCTAATCATCTTTTACTAGTTAGTAATTATTTATAATAAAATTTTTTTTATCACTGACATGATTTCTGTCTCTTGACTGGACCCTAACTGATATACCAACATTGAAATAAGTGGTAGATTGCATAAAACATGTTGAACATTTCTGCTTCAACACAAATTAAGATGAGCATGGTTGAAGACCTAAAATAATAATTATTATGTAAAAGTATTATATCATCATCATCATAATTATAGAGGGACATTAAATATCCTTCAGAATCAAGTACTGACATAACATTTTACTTGCAGATTTAAAAAAGGTAACATGCATGACACTTAGATGCTGAATGTTTACTCATGGCTAACTTCTTGGTTAAAATAATGGCACTGATTATTATTGTCTACCAAATAATTGTTTCACATAACTGTGATACAGATAATGAAGCATGTTAAATTTATCTCACATTCTCTGTTTATAATTACTTGATTTTTCCCCCATTTTTGACTAGTAAATACTAAGTAAAATGAATAAAGAAAAAAAAATTGACTCTATGTTCAATACATAATTAACATTGTCAGCAAAGATATTTGTCAGTAGGGTCATCCACCACAAAAATGACTCAAAGTTGTATATTTACTAGGCAGTCTAGTTGAGATTGAAATTAGAACAGGGAGTTATCATTTATGCACAAATACTTTGTGATTTGACAAAAATTACCATCTTCTTCAGATAACAAAACAGTTAACATTGGAAAGGAGGAGCTGTTGTTTTTTAGTTGTCATAGCATTGAGATTTTTCATGTGAACATAAAACTTCTTACATCAACATTATTCTGTTGAGTTATATTCATTAGTATACATTTTGCTTGTGAGCAGTGATCATGTTTCTTTAGCCTTATTTATCAACTGCTTTGCCACATATATGTAGATGGATCGGTAACATTTGTTATTGGCCCCCTTAAAATGGATTCTGTTTCAAAAGCTTTAACATGGACTACATTAAAGTCTGATCAAGGTATGCTGAGACAAATCTGTAGAAGTGGTTCTGTGTTGTATTGACATTTGTTTTCTATGGTTCTTTATTTTCCAGTCAATGTCAAAAAATTTCTAAGATAATATATTCCATATTGACTTTTTCTCGGTCTTTAGTAGAATCCAGAATGCTGTTTCAGGAGCCCTTGGGATTCATCTGCAGAAACATATCATCTAATTAAAGAGCCTCACTCCTTCTCCAATCACGGACATTTGCAAGTTTAAGAGGACGACCAAAGTTATGCACAGTATCTTCAGTATGATCCTAGAAACTCTCAATCACTAAGCTTGCTAGGCTCAGAACCTAGAAATCTCTATGATCAAGTTAATAGAAGATGACACATTCTAGATAAAAATCTGTGGAACTTTTATTTTTATATATATTTTTATATGTATTTTATTGGGTTTTAGGTTTGGGGGTACATGTGAAGAACATGCAAGATTGTTTCATAGGTACATACATGGAAATGTGATTTGCTGCCTTCCTCCCCATAACCTATATCTGACATTTCTCCCCATGTTATCCCTCCCCAACTCCCTACTCCCTGCTGTCCCTCCCCTAGTTCCCCCTCACAGACCCCAATGTGTGATGCTCCCCTCCGTGTGCCCATGTGTTCTCATTGTTCAACACCCGCCTATGAGTGAGAACATGCAGTGTTTGATTTTCTGTTCTTGTGTCAGTTTGCTGAGAATGGTTCATGAACCTGGAACTTTTAATAATATGACCATGTCTAGCTAGTAACAAAAGTTTAAAACAATTGACAATAAAACCCATTGTGTGATTTAAATTTAAAGCACACATTAAAATTCAAGCTATATTCCCTTCTCACCTTATACTGTGATGAGAATTGTGCAAATATATGTCTAATTGTCCTTTGATATTGCAAAACATTAAATAATGCCACCTCCCCACAAATAAAGGTTTTATTGTTTATTTATTTATTTTTAAGACGGCGTCTCATTCTGTCACCCAGGCCGGGATGCAGTGGTGCCATCTGAGCTCACTGCAACCTCTGCCTCCCGGGTTCAAGCAATTCTCCTGCCTTGCCTACTGAGCAGTTGGGACTACAGGTGAGTGACACCATGCCTTGCTATTTTTTGTATTTTTAGTAAGGACGGGTTTGCATCATGTTGCACAGGATAGTCTTGATCTTCTGATTTCATGATCCACCCACCTCAGCCTCCCGAAGTGCTGGGATTACAGGTGTGAGCCACCTCACCCAGCCCAAATAAAGCTTTTGAAAGAAAAGCTATAACATTCATATGGGAGGATTTTTTTTTTTGAAAAATTCTATGCCAAATTTAAGATTTTATTCTATGGTGTAATTTGTAGATGATCTATATAGCACTAACAAGTATAATTGTACGATTATTTTTTTTACCATATTTCCTCTTTTGTGTTGTAAATTAATTATAAAATGCTTATCAGTTACATTGTCATCCTGAAAGAATGAGAAAGAAAACTCTCAAGGATATTTTCAATTATGATGATTTGATTAAACAAAAAGTGCTGTAAAGAAGGTAATGAATCAAGCCTAAAGAGCAAAATGGAGCAACTCTCCCGGGATTTATATAAAAGTATTTATAGATACGTTATGGTATGTTTTGTAATTTATGAAAGTAAAATGAAGTAACACTTCAATTCGTTTTTAAAAACATAAACAATAAAAGCAAAACATGCTTTTCCTTTCTTTTTTTTTTTGAGATGGAATTTCTCTCTGTTGCCAGGCTGGAGTTCAGTGGCATGATCTTGGCTCTGAAACCTCTGCCTCACTGGTCAAGGGATTCTCCTGCCTCATCCTCTTGAGTAGCTGGGAATACAGGTGCCTGCTAAGCCAGGCTCTTTTTTTTTTTTTTTTTTTTTTTTTGTATTTTAGTAGTGTTGGAGTTTCACCATGTTGGCCAGGATAATCTCGATCTTGATCTCCTGATCTCATGATCCTGATCCTACTGCCTCAGAGTCCCAAAATGCTGGGATTACAGGCGTGAGCCACCGCTCCCAGCCATATGTTTTTTTCTTAATATAGATTCAGGTTTAACTTTTTTAAACCCGATCACACATTTGTTAGTGAATACATTTCACTTCACAATAAAATGTCATCCAAATGCATTTTGTTTTTACTTAACTAGTTTTACAGAGAAGTTGAAGAGAATGTATACTTTCCACATACCCCTAACTCTTCTCACCATTTTTCTAATAATAACATCTTGTATTAATGTGGTGCATTTGTTACGATTGATGAACGAGCATTATTGACTAAAGTCCATAGTTTGCATTAGGGTCCATTCTTTCTGTAGACAAATGAAGAATGACAAGTATCCTCCATTAGAGTTTTATACAAAGTAGTTTGATCTAAACATGCATTGCGTTCCACCTGCTCATCTTTCCCTACCCTGGAACTACTGACAACCAATGACTATTTTGCTATCTTCATACTTTTCCTTTTCCCAGAATGTCATTTAGTTGCAAACGTGCAATATGTAGTCTTTTCAGGCTGACTTCTTTCACTAAGGAGTACGAATTTAATATTTCTCTATGTTTTGTGTGTTAATAGCTTATTACATTTTAATGAAGAATAATATTTTATTATATGAGTGTACCACAGTTTGCTTATCCATGCATCTATCTTTGCTGTTTCTAAGTTTTGACAATTATGAGTAAAATTGCTATAAATATTTTTGTGCAGGTTTTGTATAGGCCTAAGTTTTCAGCCCCTTTGGGTAGATACCAAAGAGAAAAATTGTAATCTTATATGGTGAGTGTATGCTTAATTTTGAAAAAATTGCCAGAATGTCTTCCAAAGTAGTTATATCATTTTGCATTCCCATCAGTAATGAATGACAGTTCCTGTTGCTCCACCCCTCTCCAGTATTAGGTTTTGTCAATGTTCTGGATTTTAGCCATTTTCATGGGTGTATAGATATCTAATTGTTTTAATTTGCAATTCCCGGCTGACATCTGATATGGAGTATCTCTTATGATTACTTGTTATTTCACGTCTTCTTTGGTTAGATGCAAATAATATTGTGTTTGTAATTTGAAATGCTTAGTGTTCACTGAAGATACATAAAGTAAATGACTTTTGTATATTAACCTTGTATCCTACAATCTATGATAAAAGATTTAATTACTAGTTTCAGCAGGGTCTTTACTTCTATTTAATCTTTCAAACGTTTTCTACATATTCAATCATATCATCTAAAAATAAAGACAGTGTCTTCCTTTCCTATTTGTAGCTTTTATTTTCTCATTGCACTAACTAGAATTTCCAGTACAATGTTCAGTAAGAGTGATGAGAACATTCTTGTCTAGTTATTTATCTTAGCAGGGAAGTATCTAGTTTCTCATTATTAAGTATTATGTTAGCGGTGGGGTTTTTACAGACTTTCATTATCGAGTTGACTAAATTTTCCTCTATTCTTAGTTGGTTCAAAGTTTTTCTTTTGAATTTGTTGGATTTTTAAAAACATTTTTTCTTACATTTATTGATATAATATTTTTGTAGAATTTGACCTATTGATATGATATATTATATTAATTGATTCTGTAATATTAAACCAGGTTTACATATCTGAAATAAATCTTACTTCACCACATTGTCTAATACTGTTTATACATTATTGTATTTGGTTTGTTAATATTTTGTTGAGGATTTTTACATCTATGTTCATTGCATGTATTGGTTTTTCTTTCACTTGTCTTGTGATGTCTGCATCTGGTTTTGGTATTCAGGTAATGATTATCTCACAGAATAAGTTAAAATGTATTATTCTACTTTTTTTTTCATGAAAAGACTATAGACAATTGTAATTTCATCCATAAATATTGCTAGAATTCACCACTGAACTCATCTGATTCTTGTATTTTCTGTTTTAGAAGATCATTAATTAGTGGTTCAATTTTTAAATGGATAAAGTGTTATTTATATCATGTATATGTATATGATGCACATTGCTGCAAAAGTAATTGGGTTTTTGTTCTATAAATTTTAAATTGTAACTAGGCTCAAATACATCTTTATTAATTAAAATAGGAACCATTACAATCAACACTTTTTTTTGAAGGAGAAATAAGTTTGTTTATTTCTGTAGCTTAAAAACTCCATGCTTTGGAATTCAAGGAACTCTTGGAAAGCACTTTTTTTTTTTTTTTTTGCATCCTGCTGGTAATGGAAGCATTTTCCCTTCAAAAAGTTGTTGAGGGCCAGGCACACTGGCTCATACCTGTAATCCCAGCACTTTGGGAGGCCGAGGCAGGTGGATCACCTGAGGTCAGGGGTTCGAGACCAGCCTGGCCAATGTGGTGAAACGCCATCTCTACTAATAATACAAAAATTAGCTGGGCATGTTGGTGCACACCTGTAATCCCAGCTACTCAGGAGACTGAGACAGGAGAATCACCAAGCTGACAGATATGTGAGAAAGGTGCCATCTTGAAAGAGATCTTAATCATTTCATCCCCAACCATACCATATGGATTAGAGATGAGCCACTCAGACAAGTACTTCTCCAAAAATGAAACTCAAAATGGTGAGCAAACTGAAATTGTTGTTTTAAGCAACTTTGTTTTTAGGTACTTTAAAATGATAATTAGAACTACTTTCACCCCATGAACATCCTGGATGTATGAAATGACTTCATTAGAAAGGCCTCTCTGCTCAGATCATGAATCAGAAATACTAAAAATTAAGTTTTAAACATCATGATTACAAAAATAATGAGAGTGTATATATCTATAATCTTAATTATACTATTTACCTGAATATTACCCAGCATCTTATTAGTCAAAGACTTTATTTCTCAAATTGACTCACCATAGAGGTTAAGTTTTTGACCCTATGTATTTGGCTTTCTCTGAGATTAATTTTCTTCATTTAAATGTTTGCCTTTTGTAATGACAACTTATAAATCACCATGATTCTAAGTACAAGGAATTATTAGAAATTGAAATAACATTTCTATACTTGAAACTCAATGCAAATTATTATGTAATTATGGAGGAAGCTATACCATCTTCCATCAAGTTAAATAATTTTCTTTAGCGATGAAAGGTAATTATAACCCTCAATACACTCATACATAATAAACTTATTATTTATTCCCCCCCCCCCGCCCCCCCCCCCCCCCCCCCCCCCCCCCCTTAGAAATTCTTATTAAGGAACTCTGAAATAAATATTTGGTAAAATAATTGATAGTCACATAATGTTGAGAAACAACACAAAATTAAGATGATTTAAAATGTTTTTTTAAGAGAATGAGTTTACAACATTGTACAAAAACTACTTTTTGTGACTGTATATATTTGGTATATTGAAACTGTTTATGCCAAAAAGTCACAACAAAAGGTTATGTGTTCATGATAAAGCAATTTATCACTCCAAGTAAGTATAAGGAAACTATAATTTGTAAAACTATTTCTAGGATGAAATGTAGGTTTACATTTTATTAATTCTGCTTCAGTATATGCTGGTGACACCCCCCCCTTAAAATTTCCGTTACAACTAACAAAAATCATAATTTACGAATCCTTTCAAAATGTATAAATTGAATTTATGAGGAAACAAGAAACAAACTCAAATTGAGAAATATACTACAAAAATACTATATATGTTTTATAGTATATTTTTCAATTATATGAGTAGGTATGTTGTTAATTCTACTGTGGTTAAGAATATATCTAGTGCTTAGAGAATGCACACAAATATTTAAGGATAAAGTGATATAATGTCCAAATATACTTCAAATAATATTTTAGAAAAAGGAAGAAAATGCAGCAATATGTAAGCAATTCCTGAACCTGATCAAAGGCATACGGGGACATTTATACTACTTTTGTAACTTTTCTGTAGGTTAGTTGTTACATCAAAATAAAGAAATTTTTTAAAAATCATGACAATCATAATACATTTTTATTGTGTTGTTGCACCTATACAGGAAAGCCATGGGCATTAAAGAAAAAAGGTATAAAATCAAATCTATTGAAAATCACATTGTACACTCTTTGGTTTATTGATTAAATGTAGTTTTTGCACTTGGTAGCTTTATATGAACTATAGAAATGGGCAGTTTGCACAGATGACTAAGCAGAGCTGGTCCTCTGTATTTGTGGGTTCTGCATTGTAGATTCAATCAGCTGAAGATAGAAACATTTTTTAAAAATGCATCTGTGTGCTGAATATTTACAGATTGTTCTTGCAATATTTCCCTAAACAATATAGCATAAGAATGATTTATATAACATTTACATTTTATTAGTTAATAGAAATAATCTAGAGATGATTTATAGCATACAGGAGAATATGCATAGGTTATATGAATATATTATGTCCTTTTATATTATGGAGTTTAACATCCATGGACTTTGATATCTGCAGGAGATATTGAAACTAATTCCTTTCTCCCTCTCTTTCTTTCTCTCTCCTTCCTCTCCCTCCTTCCTTCCTTCTTTCCTTCCTTCTCTTTCATTCCTCTTTCTTTCTTTCTTCTTTCTTTCTTTCCTTTCTTTCTTCTTTCTTTTTCTTTCTTTCTTCCTTTTTTTCTTTCTTTCTTCTTTCTCTCTCCCTCTCCCTCCCTCCCTCTCCCTCCCTCCCTCTCTTTCTCTCTTTCTTTCTTTCTTTTCTTCTTTTCTCTAGAGTCCCTTTCACTCACCCAGGCTGCAGTTCAGTGGTGTAATCTCAGCTCACTGCAACCTCAGCCTCCTGGGCTCAAGACATTCTCCTGCCTCAGCCTCTTGAGTAACTGGGATTACAGGTGCCTGCCACCATACACCATGCCGAGTATTTTTTTTTTTTTTTTTTTGTAGAGACAGAGTTTTACCATGTTGGCCAGACTGGTCTTGGACTCCTGATGTCAGGCAATCCACCCTCCTTGTCCTCCCAATTACAGGTGTGAGCCACCATGCCGGCCTGGAACTAATTTCTTATGGATACCAAATATATTCCTTTAGCTATCTAGATATAAATATTTTATTTTATTGAGACATATTTCACCTGTATACACAGCTTGATGAATTATTTTACACATGTATATTTACCTGCTGAGCAGTCATATTAAAATATAGAATATTTTCAGAATCATACAAAGTTTCTTCTTTCCCTCTTTTAGCTACTTTAATAGGATCCTCTACCACCATAAAGTAGTGTTGCCTCAAAATAAGATTGCATTGCAGGGTTGTGACTATGCACACCTGGAGGTCAATAAATATTTGCTGAAGTAAAGCAGGTATAGGCTGACAAAAAGAAGCCACTAGTGAAAGTACTGGGAAAACTTGCCAGCATTTAGGACATTTGTTGTCATCACATTGTCATATTGGCCAAAGCAGTTATTTCCTGCCACATAATCTACTGCATCATTCTATAGTAGATGAGCATTTGGATTGTTCCCATTTTTTTTACATTACAAATAAATCTTCTATGAGCATTCCTGTATGAGATTTTGGTGGGCACAAACACTTATTTCTGTTCCATAGATAACCAAGGAGTGGAACTACTGAGTTATTAGATATCCATATATTTAGTTTTAATAGAAGATGCCAAAAATATTTTGAAGTATTAGTAATAAACATACCTTGTTCATCATTAGTAATGGGAGTACCAGTTGCTTCATATTTTCACTAACACTTGTATTCTCTATTGTTTTAATTTCAGTTGTTTTGTTGTGAGTATAGTCATACATTATTATAATGTAAATTTGTATTTCCATGATAATGAAAATATTGACCATCATTTTATTTCATCATTGCGAAATACACTTGTGAAGTGCTTGCTAAATCTTTTGCCCACATTTTAATATTTTTTGTCTTTTTCTAGCAATTTCTTATGTATTTTGGACACAACATATATATTTGGATACAAGTTCATATATATATATGTACATATATATACATGAACAAGTTCATATATATATGTACATATGTATATGAACTTGTGTATATAGGTACATGTATATATACATATACAATATTACATCTGCAATGCATATATTATATATATATATATGCATTGCAGATATAATCTTGCCACCTGACTTGTCTTTTGATTCTTTACAGGTGTCTTCATTTTAATAAATCCTTGTTTGCTACATTTTTCATTTATTCTTAGTGCTTTGTTGTCTTTTTAAAGAAATAATTGCTTATGCTAAATTCATAAGCATCATGTCATTTTTTGTTTACAAGTTTTCTTGCTTTTATTTTCATAATTAGTTCTATAATTTATCTTTTTTGGTATGGTGTATAATGCAAAATATGGGACAAGAGTATTTTCATAGCTATTCAATTAACAACACTATTTCCTAAAGAGACAATACAGTAGTTTAGCATTTTTTCACATGATCAGATCTGTCATTGATTCCTTTCATAAATACTACTCACAGTTAGAAAAACCATATTAAGGATACACAATCCTTCAGGGATGTTGCAGTGGAATTCTGCTTCTCCATGTCAGTTTCTCCCTTAAAAATTTGATGGTTGACATTGTGGAAGACGGTGTGGCGATTCCTCAAGGACCTAGAAATAGAAATTCCATTTGATCCAGCAATCCCATTACTGGGTATATATCCAAAAGACTATAAATCGTTCTACTATAAGGACACATGCACACGAATGTTCATTGCAGCACAGTTTACAATAGCAAAGACCTTAAACCAACCCAAATGCCCATCGATGATAGACTGGACAGGGAAAATGTGGCACATATACACCATGGAATATTATGCAGCCATCAAAAACGATGAGTTCGTGTCCTTTGTAGGGACATGGATGAACCTGGAAACCATCATTCTACAGCAAACTGACACAAGAACAGAAAATCAAACACCGCATGTTCTCACTCATAGGCGGGTGTCGAACAATGGGAACACATGGACACAGGGAGGGCAGTATCACAGACTGGGTCTGTTGGGGAAAAGGGGAGGGATAGTGGGGGTGGGGAGTTGGGGGAGGGATAGCATGGGGAGAAATGCCAGATATAGGTGATGGGGGAGGAAGGCAGCAAATCACACTGCCATGTGTGTACCTATGCAACAATCTTCCATGTTCTTCACATGTACCCCCAAACCTAAAATGCAATAAAAAAAAAAAAAAAAATTTGATGGTTGAGTATCAGACTCTCTTCCTTCGGGTTAAACTTCATGTCTTACTTTTTTATTTCATTTAATAAATCCACATATTCAATGATTATATTGGATTATATTATTATTATATTGGATTATTAATAACTATTCTAAGCTAATTTATTTTAAGATAATTTATTTCTCAAATAAATTATTACTAAAACTGATGACTAGCAATAGGTGTTTCATACTCAAAAAGTAATCTTAGCTCTCACTATTGTAAGACTCTAAGAATATCTATTTGAGTCATTGATTTAAGCCAGCCACACATTATTCTTCAAGCAGAAGGATAGCTGCTCTCATAAGCAACATATATGTTCAGACCAGAATTCCTTAAAACATGATTATAATGATTGAATGCATATTGGAAATAGTGAACATCACTTTTATAACAATTCTTAAATTTAATTTAATCAATTATCTTCATAGATCTTCAAATACATTACCAAAGTCTTCAGGAATAGAGGTTGATATTTGCTATCTGGCAATTGCAGAGAAAATAGGAAAAGTAATTTATATTTCTTTTAAGTTTGATGAAGAAGGATATTGGAGGAGATTGATCATATTGGATGACATGGTATTATTCATATTTAAAAACTTTATATTGTTTCACCAATTTATCTTTTGGGAAAAACTAAATTCTCTCCTCAGTCAAACAATATACTTGAAAATATTGAGAAATATAATTTAAAATATGTTTCAGTATAAACTATTGTTAAATATTCTATTTAATACAAATTTAGTATATAATGTAAAGCATAATATAAAGTATAGACAACCTAAATTAAAATCATCTGAGGAAGTTTTCAAAACCACAAATTCCATTAAACAAAGAACTAAATCAGAAAAGGTGAGACATGCCTGTAAGTCTGCATCTGTATTAAACATCTGGATAAATCTGAGTCATATTGATGTTTGGTAAACCCAAGATAATATATCTAAATAAATATCATATTTAAAACATAGTGCAAAATAAGCTTAATAATTGTTAAGTGACAGGATATTCATAGCAGCGATGCCAAAAATGTTTGTAAGAGAATATAATTGAATGAACAAATATTCTTACTTTAGTATCTAGTTACGCAGTACATAAATCTTTATTAAGATATAACACCGAATTTTTAACTTTAAGTGATAGGGTAATTTAATAGGCTATTATTTTAAAAAGAATTTTCTTCAGTTTTTCTAGTTAAGAATGATGAAAGCAATTGATATTATTTTTAAAAAAGAAACAGTTTGTACACACTAACTTGAATATTCTAATCAGTATATCAAAGGCAAGCTGCACCTTAATGTTTATTGCAGTACTATTCACAATAATGGAGATATTGAATCAATCTAAGTGTTCATCAATGAATGAATGGATAAAGACAATGTGATAAATATGTTCACAATGAAATGCTATTCAGCTAGAAAGAAAAAAATGAACTGCCATTTGCAGCAACATGACTGAAACATTATATTTTAAGTTAAATAAGGCAGGCACAGAAAAACAAATATCATATGTTCTCACTCATATGTGAGGGCTAAAGTTTATCTCATCAAGGTAGGGAATAGAATGATAATGAACAAAGGCTGGAAAAGGTAGGTTGGGTGGTTAAATAGAAATTGGATGAAGGATACAAACATATAGTTACATGGAAGGGATAAGTTCTAGCGTTCCATAGCACCATAGGGTGATTACAGTTACATACATATTTCAAATTAGCTAGAAGAGATTTGAAATATTAAAAAAGTAAAAATTAAAAATATAAAAGGACTGACCTATAGATCAATATTTATGTCTTTGGAGTCCCAGAAGGGTAGGAAAAAATGGCTGCAGAAAAACACAAAGAAATAATGATTGAAATGCTCCAAATTTGGTGAAAGACATAAATTCACAGATCCAACAACTTCAATGTACTCCAAATAAATCAATCAAAGAAAACTACATCCAAACTTGTTGTAATAAAATTACTAAAGACCAATAAGAAAGGAAATGTCTGATAGTATGTAATAAACAAAAACATATTATATAGAGATAAATAATTATTTAAATAAATGTGAATTTCTATCTGAAGCAATAGAGACCAGAAGAGAGTATCAAATTATATCTGAAGTTGAAAAAAACACCTGCCATTCCCAAATCCTTTGTTCAGAAAAAAGAATTCTTTAACAATACAGTTTTAAACAGTAGTTATTTCATGAAGTATAACTAAGAACATTTTTTAATTATAAAACTTGCTTTTAAAAAAAGTGAAAGAAAGCTTTTAATGTAGAAAAGAAATAATAGTTAAGGGAAACAAAATATGAGTAATGAAGAAAGAGCAACTAAAATGACATCCTTTTAAAATATATTTGCATATATATTTTTTTAAAATATAAATACTATATAAGTATCTTTGTATAATTGAAGAACTACTTAAAAATAATTTACATAGACTTGACTACCAGGTCAGGGACAGTAGAGAAGTAACCAGAATTATTGATTTCTTTTTCAAGAAAAATATAAGCTATCCAAGTAATATTATTTCTCTTAATTATAGGAGAGTAGTCTTTTAGTTGAAAAAGAAAAAGATAGGTAACATGCCCACCTAATAAAACATTATTATAATTGAGAATATGGAACATTTTATTTGTAGAAGGAAAATGTGAATATATATTTTACAAACCTTATTTGTTCTTAGTTGATTTTTTGGATGCTTATATGACCAAAAAGCCAAACATGAAGTAGAAAAATTGTTACCCATATAAGTGTACAGATTATTGTTATCTAATTTAAGAAAAATGTGTTGCCCTAACAAGAATCTATTTAAAACATTTGAATCTCAACAAAGGGAAAACATTCTACAGTTGTAAAGTGTATAATGGGAGATTAGAACCAGATATATACAGGAGATTCTGATTCAAAATAGGGACAGAGTGAGACCTCCATCACATCGGGGTCACCATCTGAGACCTTGATCACATCAGGGTCACTTGCTAAGATGTTGATCACCACCTGCGGAGGTCTGTCCTGCAGACCCTGACTCAATGACCAATGAATGAATGCACTCTCACACCTGCTACAGAGATTTCTAGTGGGCTAGCAATGGTCATCAACTGCTTTCAGAGAGCAATTGCAGCTAACTGATGATGACTCCCTATACCTCCTCACATTTATTCAGTATGGATTTAATAACAGAGATTCTAGGTCAGCACTCTTGTGGATAAGTAACATGGTTAAATGAGTGGTTTTACAAATGATAAAAGCTTTAGGTTCCAGGGCCCAGAGTAAACACCATTAACAGGTAATTCCTCTTTGACCTCCCCCTGAGAGGACCATCCAGCACAAAGATTACATGAGTAAACAGAGTAGAGACAAAGGGATGTGAGGTAAACAGACTTAACTGGGGAAGCTTTTATTGTCCCTAATCTTTCACCCTATGACTTAAAATTCTAATGTAATGAGCTGGCTGCATTCAGCCTATTCCATTAAAACCTTTTAGCCTTTCAAAAGGTTTAAGACTATAATATTCTAACTTTCCCTAGTATTTCCCTAATATTTTGCCAGTCACCCTGAGTAAATTCCAACAACAGAGGGAAGACCAAGATGATGCAATAGAAGCCTATACCATTCATCAGTCCCACTGGACACCGAATTTTGACAACTATCTGTACAGAGAAAAGCACTGCCACAGGAACCAAAAATCAGGTGGGCAATCTATCTCAATGCCTATGGAAACAGGCATTGAGAAGGGCAGGAAAGAAAGTCTTGGTATCCAATGACACCCCTCCCCTATTCCCCGGGAGCTGCCTGGTTGGCATAAAGAGGGAATCTGTGCACTTTGAAGAGGGAGAGTAAGGTGACTGGTGGACTTTACACTGAACTCAGTGCTGCCCTATTAGAGCAGAGAATACAGCTGTGCTTGACTCATCCAGTGCTTGCACACAGAGGGAGCATTTGGACCAGCCCTAGCCAGAGGGAAATCATCCATCCCAATGGTTGGAACTTGAATTTCTCAGCAAGCCTCACCACTGTGGACTGAGGTGCTCTGGGGTTCTAGGTAAATTGAAAGGCACTCTAGGACACAAGGACTGCAATATCTAGGCAACTCGTAGTGTAGGCTGGGCTTACAGCCAGTGAATGAGGGCGACATGTGACCTAGGGAGACACCAGCTGGCACACCTAAGGAAGTGCTTGTGCCATTCTTCCAGCAACCATAGGCAGGACAGCTCACAGCAACAAACGTGATTCCTTCCTTCTGCTTAAGGAAAGGAGTGCAAAGAATAAAGATAACATTATTATTTTATAGCTTGGATACCAGCTCTGCCACAGTAGGATAGGGCACCTGGCAGAGTCATGAGGCCCCCATTCTAGGATGTAGCTCCCCTGACAACATTTTTAGACACACACTGAGCCAAAAGGGAATCTGCTACTTTGAAGGAAAGGACTTAGTCCTGGCAGGATTCATCACCTGTTGACTAAATAGCTCTTGGACCCTGAATAACCAACCGTAATACCCAGTGAGTATGCTGTGGGTCTTGGGCACTGAGATGTTCTGGCTTCAGGGGTGACCCAGCAGATTCAGAACTGGTGGCTACAGTTAAATATTTATTTTCCTTTTATGAAAGCAGAGGAAAAAGTAAAGAAGACTTTGTCTTGTTCCATAGGTACCAGCTCAGCCATGGTGGGTTAGAGCAACAAGTAGGCTCTTGGCATCCCCAAGTATAGGCCGAGGCTCTTTGACAGCATTTCTGGATCTACCCTGGGCCAGAGGGGGAGCCCACTATTCTGAAGGGAAAGTGCCAAGCCAGGCAGCATTCACCATAAGATCACTGAAGAGCCCTTGGTCTTTCAGTGAACATTGGTGGTGGCCTGGCAGAAGCCCCCATGGACCACTGACAGTGGTGGTCACAAGCAGAGGCTCCCCTGCCTATGGAGCGTGGGAAGGGGAGAGCAGGAAGGACTATTTGAGTGCCAGCTTACCCATAGTAGAATATAACATCAGGTACATTGCTAGGGTTTTTTACTCCAATTCCTCACTCCCAAACCATATCTCTGGAAATGCCTTGGGCCTGGGATAATTTGCTACCCTGAAGGGAATAGCCTTAAAGAAGGCCCAGTGCTATCCTGGCTTCAAGTCTAACCCAGGACTGTCCCAGTGGTAATGACAACAGGGGTGCTTTGCATCACCACCACCACTGCTCCCACCCTCCCAACTCCAGGCAGTTCAGTATAGAGAGACAGATCTCCATTTGTTTAAAAGAAATTAAGAGAAAAGAACAAGATATCTCTTTCTTTTAATCCAGAGAATTCTTATTCAAAATCACCAGTATGGTACCTTTAGAAGTCTCCCAAAACCATAGCATTATTGAACTTGGGACTCAAGTCCCTTTGAATACCTGGAAAGCCTTTCCAAGAAGGACAGGCATAAACAAACCCAGACTGTAGAAACTACAATAATCATGTAACTCTTCAATGCCCAGACACTGACAAACACCTACAAGCATCAACACCAATCCAGGAAAATATGGCCCTATGAAATAAAATAATAAATAAGACACCAGGGACCACTCTTGGAGAAATACAGACATACTATCTTTCAGATCGAGAATTCAAAATAGATCTATTGAGGAAACTCAAAGAAACTCAAGATAACACCAAGAAAGAATTCAGAATTCTATAAAATATATTTAACAAAGAAATTACAATAATTAAAAAGAATCAAGCATAAATTCTAGAGTTGAAAATGTAACTAACATGCCGAAGATCACATTAGAGTCTCTCAATAGAGGAATTGGTTAAGCAGAAGAAAGAATTACTGAACTTGAAGATAATGTGGAAACATTACAGGCCAGGGGAGTGGCATGACATATTTAAAGTGCTAAAGAAAATAGTCTTTTACCCTAGAATAGTATATCCAAAGAAAATAGCCTTTAAGGATAAAGGAGAAGTAAAGAACTTCACAGACAAACCAAAGATGAGGGATTTCGTCAACACCAAACCTGTCCTGCAAGAAACACTAAAGGGAGTTGTTCAATATGAAAGAAAAGGATGTCAGTGAGCAAAATATATATGTCTGAAGTTACAAAACTCGATGGTAACAGTAAGCACACAGGAAAAGACAGAAGAGTATAACAGTGTAATTATGTAAACTTCTTTTGACTTAAGTAAAAACACTACATAATGAAACAATAAAAAGTAACTAAAACAACTTTTCAAGACATAGACAATACCATTAGACATAAAGAAACCAAACAGTTAAAAGGGGAGATGAAGTTAAAGTATAAGGTTTCTATTAGTTTTTTTTTTTTCCTACATGTTTGTGTTTGTTTAAACAATCAACGATAAGTTGTCATCAATTAAAAATAATGAGTTATAAGATAGCATTTGCAAGCCCTATGGTAATTTTAAATTAAAAAAATGAATGCAAAATAAATCAAAAACAAAAAAAAAGTTAAAGCATAACACTGGAGAAAATCACCTTCACTAAAAGGAAGACAGGATGGAATGAAAGAAGGAAAAGATCACAATACAACCAGAAAATAACAAAATGACAGGAGTAAGTCTCTACTTATCAATAATAACATTGAATGCATATGGACCACAGTTTCCAATTAGAAGATATAGAGTGCCTTAATGGATGAAAAGGCAAGACTCCATGATCTGTTGCCTATAATACATATACTTCATCTATAAAGATACATGTAGACTGAAAATAAAAGAATGAAAAAAGACATTCATGCCAATGGAAACCAAAAAAAAAAAAGAACCCACAGAAAAACAAGAGCAGCTATACTTATACAGGACAAAATAGATTTCAAGACAAAAACTGTAAGGAGAGAAAAGGAAGGTCATTATATAATATAAAGGGGTTAATTTGGCAATAACTATTTAATTGTAGGTGGCTCATGCCTGTAATCCCAGCAATTTGGGAGGCCAAGGCAGGCAGATAATGAGGTCAGGAGTTCAAGACCAATCTGACCAATGTGGTGAAACTCTGTCTCTACTATAATACAAAAATTAGCTGAACGTGGTGGTGCCCACCTGTAGTCCCAGCTACTAGGGAGTCTGAGGCAGGAAAATTGCTTGAACCCAGGAGGTGGAGGTTGCAGTGAGCCGAGATCGCACCACTGTACTCCAGCCTGGGCCTGGGTGATAGAGCAAGACTCTGTCTCAAAAAAAAAAAAAAAAAAAAAATCTAAATATACTTGAATTATTTGTAACACAAAGGATAAATGATCAAGGGGATACTCAACATTCCATGACGTGTGCCTGTACCAACATGTCTCATGTACCCCACAAATATATACACCTACTATGTACCCATAAAAATTAAAAATAAAAGCAATTGAATGGGAACCAAATATGAAAAAAACATATCTCATGCATCCCATAAATATATTCACCTACTATATACCCCAATATGTAATCATAAAAATTTTTTAAAAAAATCAAATAAGACAAATCTGAAACAACCTGAGGGTTTTAGTATTGTCTGGCTCATATTGTGCCAGTTGGTGTCATTTTTTCACCTTTCTCAAGAAAAAATAAAGTAAAATAATATGTAGGAAAGGACTTTGTAAACTCAATTTCTCAAAGTCAAAAAAGTGTCGTTATTACCATGCTCTTAAATTCAATTCTCTTTATTTTTTTGTGCTTTGGTTTTTAAGTGGAAACTGCTGATGGGAAGTAAAATTATTATATTGCTATACTGCAAAAGCATTTGCATTACAGTAACTAAGTTGTAAAATAGTCACTAAAACTCTAGTTTAGTGTTTCCTTATGTGAAATAAAAATGTAAATTATATATAGCATTAGTGAATTCAGAATAAATAAATTTCTCTTACTATTCAGTTCTACGTCTTTTTATTTTTTAAAAATAAAATGTTATTTTTAGTTACAAACCAGGAAGTATATATGACTTGATTAGTAGGCAATTTAAATATTTCTTGCTTCAAATTCTAAATGGAATATTTAGAATGAGGATTGATAATACATATGAATATTTTATCATATTAACATATGATGCCTATAAGTAAGTAAGAGATATTTAGTAAAAGTCTCATCATTTAAACAGCCTGACTCCTCATAGGCCTGTTTAATTAAACCAATTAAATATCATAAATAAATATCCATTTAGTTGTTTTTTTAAGTAAATAAATGTGTTAAAACTATTAGAAACTAAAATTAAATGCTATTAACTACTTTACAAAAATAAGATTCTTGACATAATTTATATAGCCATTATTAATATGTTTGTTCAAATGTTTGGGATAACATTTGGGCTGATTTTGATCTTTATAAGTGCCAGCTTATATTACTACACATCTTTTCAGAACAATTATAAAGGTTGTCAGTGGTGCTAAACCATCAAAACGTTTCAGCGCATTAGGAAAGTGGTATCATTCAGAGAGATATTAAAGGTAAGAGGAGGGGCAGGTCTGAAGGAAGTATTTTGGAATAGGGCATTTGGAGTTTTGTGGCACCTACAGATGAAGATATAAAAAAATAGTTGGAATTTGGGGTTGAGAATTCAGTAAAGATATTGGTGAAAATCAAGGATGTGGAAATGTCAGTATTGAGCTCAAACTTAGGAAGTATACAGAGGGAAAATAACCAGTATTTATTTATCACTGAGAGTTTTAGTTTTGACAATCAATTTTGGTGTAAGTCAATAAACTGGGATTTTGAAGAGACTTTTATTTAACAAGTACAATCAGCATCATTAAGTCGGTAGAGAACATTGAGGCGCCATGAAAATAACAAGAGTGGAAAGTTCTTACAATACCTAGTCCTAAAAAATTAAGGGTTATAGATGGTCAGATAGTATTAGGGCCATGAAATAGATGTACTAGAATAGCATTGCAGTGAGTAGAGGGAAAGACCACTGACAGGAAACCTGGGTGATGCAGACAGTGGGAGTCAACCCCAGGAAGCAGAAGGCAGGGTAGTGAAGGACATGAATGTGTTTAGAGTGGGGGACAAACTAACACCTGCATGGGTTTGGAATGCACTCCTGTGGAATATTAGCTTCTTTTAAATGATAAAGAATTAAAGAATGTCAATAAGCAATGGAGAAAAAAAACTCCCTATTCAATAACTGCTACTGGTATAACTGGCTAGCCATACGCAGAAGATCGAAACTGGACCTTTACCTATCATTCATCTTAAGCTAAATTTTGCATATTAACTTAATTTTTGTATATTAACTAATTTGTGTATATTAACCTATCATCCATCTTAAGTTTATATATGAAAAATTAAGGTGGATGCAAAACCTAAATGCAATACCTCAAACAATAAAAATCTTAGGACCCTAGGAAATACTCTTCTGGACATCAGCCTTGGCAAAGAGCCTAAGAGTCTAATGCTAGATTTTTTTTTTTCAACAAAAACAAAAATTGACAAGTGGCACCCAGTTAAACTAAAGATTTTCTGCACAGTAAAACAAACTATCAACAGAGTAAATAGACAACCTACACAATGAGAGAAGATATTCACAACCTATGCATCCAAAAAAGATCTATCATCCAGAACATATAAGGAAGTTAAACAAATGAACAAGCAGAAAACAACCCCATTAAAATTGCCAAAGGACAGGAACATACATTTATCAAAACAAGATATACATGTGGCCAAAAAACATATTAAACAGTGCTCTTCATCCCTATTCATCAAGAGAAATGCAAATCAAAATTACAATGAGATACTATCTCACACCAGTCAGAATGACTGTTATTAAAAAGTCAAAAATAAGAGATATAATAGGGCTACAGAGAAAAGAGAACAATTATATACTGTTGGTGGGGAATGTAAATGAGTACAGCCACTCTGGAAAGCAGTTAGGAGATTTCTCAAGGAAATAAAAACATAACTGCCATTTGATTCAAGAATTCCATTACTGGGTATATACCCAAAGGAAAATAAATGTTCTACAAAGAAGGACACACCCATATGTTCATTGCAGTGCTATTCACAATAGCAAAAACATGGCATCAATCTAGGTGCCCATCAACAGTGGATTGGATAAGGAACTTGTGGTACATGTACTCCATGGTGTGCTATCCAGTCACACACAGAAAAATGACATCATGTCTTTTGCTGCAACATGGATGAAGCTGGAGTCCATTAGCCTAAGTGAAATAATAGAGAAATAGAAAACCATATACCTCATGTTTCCACTTATACGCGGAAGTTAAGCATTGGGTACACATGACAATAAAGATGGGAATAATAGACGCTAGAACTTCAGGAGGGGGGAGGGAAAGGAGCAAGGCAAGTATTTAAAAACTACTTACTGTGTTCTATGCTCACTCAATCATACTTCGAAACTTTAACGTCGTGCAATGTACCTTTGTAACACAGCTGTACACATACTCCCTGAATGTAAAATAAAAATTGAAAAATAAAAAGAAGCCACTTACTATGGAGGTGGAAGCAAAACTAAAACATAATCTTTATTTGGTAATGAATTAAAAAAAAACCTTGTAAGCAGAAAGGAGTCAGAAATAATATCAAATGCTGAAGCTTGATCAAGAACAATAAAAATTAGATGTTGTCTACAGGATTGAAAACTATGTAAACAGTATATACTTCATGAAGGGTATTCATGGAGTAGTAAGGTTGGAACAGCTATGGTCGGAGGAGTGAATACAAGACTGGAAAATAGAAACAGTGGGTTTAGTCTTTTTTATAGGTCTTAAGTGGGAAGATACATATAATGTGAAAGCAATACATGAAAATAGAGAGGAGGAACTATGTTTATGATATAAGACATCTGAATGTATTTATTCATTGATAAGAAAGAACCAATGTCGAAGTAGAATATGGAATCTAAACTTGGGGGTGATTCTAAGGGGGAGAGAATTATAAATGAGTGTTCCAAATACATTGAATCTTTATTGTATAGAGACATAACTTTGTAAGTTCAGTTAAGTGCTAATTTAATTCAGTTAGTCTTTCATTTTGTGCTTTTTTTACTTTATATTTATTTATTTTTAGAAAAGAACTTCACAGAGTACTGTACAATAGTCAAGTTGTACATTCATGATGTTAACAATCTTGTAAGAATAAAAGATATAATGTTTCTGAATTTCATCATGAAAAGTTTATATTTTATTTTTTAAATAATGAAAATGCACTAAAATTTTTAAACACAGAAATAATATTCTTTAGGTAAACCCAAGAGAATTTAAAAAGATAAGTAGAAAACATTTGTTTCTAGTACCTCACACAAACTGACTGAAAAAAAATAGAAATACATGAACACCAACAGAAAAATGTGGATAAGTCAAATGTAAGCTAGATGTCTCAATTTTTAGGTTTCCTTTCTGGATACAGGTATCTTGAAAAATCTCTAGCTACTTTTTAGAACTCAGTGAAGGAATACTGTGCTCTGGAAGGCAGTACATGTCCATCTATTTATAATCCTAGAACCACAGGTTTAAATTGGAGTTTTTGTACTGTTCTCTCCTTCCCTTTACCCCAAAGTATGTTGTACCATGATTGAGATTTTAAAAAGAGCACCAGTCTGACAGATGAGATGGTGAAGCTCCATTTGGACTATAGTCTGACTGTGTTATGTCTTCAAGAGTTAGCTTTCCAGGGAAAAGCTAAAAGTCCCATAACTGACTTTCTATCTTACATATCAAAAACAATGAGATGTCATTAGTAAAAAGATAGGAAGATGTGTGGCTGATATGAGAGAAACTGTGGTGTGTGTTCTCACTATGGCTTAAGTAATCTATTGGTGTTTGTGTATAAAATATGCCAGGATTCGATTTTATAGAATGGTTAGAGATAGAGTCCATTTAATTCCTTTAGGTCATCTTAAGCCACTCACTTGTCTTATCACATGAGGTGACTAAATCCAATTTGTGTTTTAGAAATGAAAAAAAAAGCAAAATTAAATGAATAGGGATGAAAAAATACTTGAAGCAATGTAGTAAATACCAAGGGTATAAACTAGGCAAAAATAAATATGAGACACGTTCTTTGGCTAAATCCACAAGATTTGGTAAAAATTTTGATATCCAAATAAAAAGAAAGCTGATCATAAGTGGTGGATATCTATAAAAATTTTAGATCAGAAATTATTCAAAACAAGAAACACTGAGAACTTCATATTTATGAGAGAAAATACAACTTTCTGGTTTTTAAAAACATACATTATACTTACTGGATATACAAAATGTCCATTGGCATTGCAAAGCGAGCAAAGAAATTTCAGGTCTAGAAGGCAACAGAGGTGAGGCCATGTAAATAATGAGGACTAAGAAATCATTATTATATTCAGCTGTATTTGTATAATATAGCAACATATTTGAAATTTGCTGGACCTACTGTAAAACACTATGAAAAAGAAATGTAATACCTGACATTAAGGCACTGGTCTGGCAATATCAGCTGAATCAGTCTCTTTCTTTCTTTCTTTCCTTCTCTTTCTTTCTTTTTCTTTCTTTCTTCTTTCTTTCTCTCTCTTTCTTTCTTTCCTCTCTCCTCTCTCTCTCTCTCTCTCTCTCTCTCTCTCTCTCTCTCCCCCCCCCTCTTCTCTCTCTCTCTCTCTCTCTTCCCTTCTTTTCAGGGTCTCCCCTGTCAACCAGGCTGGAGTGCAGTTGTATGATTATGGCTTGCTTCATCCTCAACTTTCTGGGCTCAGGTGATTTCTCTACCTCTGCCTCTGCCACTGAGTAACTTAAACCACCATGCCTGGCTAATCTTTTTTTGCTTGTTTGTTTGTTTGTTTGTTTTTGTGGACATGGAGTTTCACCATGTTGCCCAGGCTGGGGGCCTTTCTATTCTTCTAGAGCATAAACTGTTTTACAAAACATTCATCAGATAAGATCCCTTCATGACCATGACGAATAAGACAAAAACAAGACAACTTTGTAGTTATACCTGAACACAGACCAGACACAATTATTGTCTAAGCCACAAAAATGGCCAAATTCCCCTTATCCTGACCAATCTGACTGATTTCTGCTTCTTTACCAGTTACAGCTTTAGCCTAGGTCTAGACTTAAATCCTTTTAGATAAGATTTGTTAAGATACCTAATCAGAATAATCCCTGCTTCCAGACCAAAGTCCCACTTCCTTAAATCTTTCCCCAGGTCACCTAACCCAAACCCAAATCTTATAATACTTCCTTTCTAGCAACCTATAACTGAGATGTCTTACAGTTCATTATGGTATCCATTCTCCTTTGAAGCAACATATATTCAACTCAATTTGTTCAATTGGTGTTCCCGGTGGTCTTTTGGCTGAAGGGAATTGGGAAAACTGTAGTATCTTCCATGTCCCTCCATCCTCCATCTCTCCCACCATTCCACACACAGTAAAGAAAAGCAAAAATATAATACTCTGTAGGAACAAAGACATGATGAAAAGTTCAAACAAAATGTTGGTTTCATAACTAGAAAACGATAATGACAAGTTGAGATATTTTTTAAAAAATTATTCTAATAATTCTTAACTAACTCTTTCTTATGGCTGGGGCTTCAAATATTTATCAAATTCATAATATGTAAGTTGTTTAATCTTCATGTATTCTGGATCACTATTAAAACATATGTTCAGGGTATTTTGTTTCTGAGACTGTAATTACCTGCATTATTACAATCAAGTTATAGGTACGAATTATTATAAGCTCTTTCAATTTTCACTCAATGCCTAAAGACCTTTGCAATCAGTAAAATCCTCTTAGAAAGTCTGATTGGGTTATTTTGTTAGATTATGATGGAAATATGATCCTCTCTTCTTTCTATAGTTCTCAGCTTATTCTGCTGTGACTCCTAGTTTGCCTTTCTTTGCCATTTCCAACATGTGGCAGCTTAACATTTACATGTGAGAATGATGATGTTCAGCAGCTCTTGCTCTTCATGTCTGGCTGGTTAGGGGGAGTGTTATGTTGATTGATTTGCACTGGTACTCAGCTAGTCCCTTGTTTCCCATTTGCCCACTGACAGGTTTTATGAAGGACACTAAGCACACAGTTGCCACTTCCTTTATGAGTTCATTTGTAACGTACCATGTGCCTTTCCCAGTTTCAGCTTGTTTACTGCAGTTTCTTTCTCTGCCAGCAAAGGCGAAGGTTATTTTATGGCTGTGCAGATGATTGCCTCACACTTGGTACTGTCTATAAGGTCCCTTGGTACCTCATATAGCTTCTTGAAATATACTTTCCAGTGGTTTTAGATGTCTTCCTGTGCTGTTAGCACTTTGCCATCTGCTGTCCTGATGCCACTGCAGTCTTTTGGTGAAATTGAATGTTTACAGATCCCCTCATAGTATTTATATCTACCCCCTGGTTTCTAATATTTTTTACTACCTTGATTGTCATCTTGTAATCTCTCACATTTGGGTTTTAATTTTTCCCAAGCATTTTCTACCCTGTTATAGACAATTAATCATTTTGTTAAATGCATCATGCTAAAATACATAGTCAATTCTCTAATAGATGATGTTCAAATGTATCACAAATATTAATTAAAATAAAAGTGAGTATAAATTAAATCTACTGGTGTTAAGAGTTCATCTGTCAAAATTTTATAGTCATCTCATAAGTAAATTCTATGCATCTAAGATGTCATGGTTTTAAAAAAATGTCTTTTTGTTTGTTTTTGTTTTTTTAATCAAATCTTGAATTCATCCCAGGGATATGACACCACTTTGATGTTTGTTGCTGTTTTTATTTGGAATGATTTTTAATGAGCACATAATATTGATATTCTCTAGTTTTTGTGTGTTTAATTATTACATTATTATTTAAGAAACATAATTTTATACAAATATTTGAATGTGATTATCACTTTATTTGCAGTTCTTTCTTTCAAACTATAACTACTGACATCTCCCTGGAACATATTTAGACGTTCCTGCCACTTTCTTAAAAGCAATCTATTGTTTTGAAATTGAAAAAAAAAAATTCTGCTTCTGACAAGATGAATTTATGTGCCAGCCCTCTCTATTGGAATTACACAAAATAAATATCTTTATAGCTTTTATTACCATCAACTTTACACATTCTTCTTTTTTCACTAATAAGAACAAGTTGCAATGGGGAAAATTCAAGGTCATAAATAAAAGTGATGTAGTGACACATGTTACCAAATATTGCAGAAGTACTTCAGAGAACCCAAGGGAAATTTTCTAAAATACACTAAAAATTACAGTGATGACAAAGCCATCTGGCTTAAAATGATCATACCGTCACTATAAACTAATTGTATTATTGTTTAAAAATGTGTTAATTTATGAAAATCATTCTATTTACTTCACACTCTCCAATTTCTCCAAAATGAAGATTTTTCTCTCCATTTTTCTTACTGCAATTGTTACTGGACTATTCTCTCCTATTCAAATGTGTAGAACAAATAGGAATTCAATAATGAGATATACAAGTCATTCTGAGGTACTACACTTTGTATTAGTTTGGTTATCCCTTTCAAGGAACTCAAAACAAGAAAAAACTAAGCATTGAACCAAGGGCTGACAAATTACCATCTCTTCTCTCTGTCTCCACACACCTACAGTTTCAGTTATAGGTGAATAAAAGTTCAAATAATATACAAATATATTATGTTTTTGTTAAATTTGTTATGTAATTGCCTTGATTAATATTAGAATATTTAAATAAAAGAACTATAACTATTTGTTATCATTTGAACACTTAAAGTTTAAAAAGATCTCTTTAGGTGTCCAGAGCTCTAAGTATTCTTCTACTAAAACAATCTTATAAAGTCAGGACCTCATTTCTCAGTGAATCAGGTAAACGTTTAGGTTCTGATTGTTTTTTCCCATTGCTTCCTTCTCCCAAGTAGACATATGCTTCTATAAACATTCCAGAGGTTATAAGTATAAAGGTAGCAGTTCAAGCATAACTGAATAGCAGCAGTAAAAATAAAACATCAATATAGAGTCTTAGATTCAAATAATATCAATAATATTGCCAGATAATTAGGCACATGCTGGGAACATGAACATTGTATTAATTCTTGAATTTTAGTTAAGGACAGAAATAGCCATCCTGTGAAGTAAAAGTTTAAGTGAAACAAAGTTTCAATTTAGACCCAAACAAATGACTCTCTAGAGATTTAACAAAATAAGAAAGTAACATTATATGTCTTTCTGATAAGATAATTAAAGTAATTAAAACTGTTAGCTAGTAGCAAATGCTTTATTGATTCTTTTTATGAGGAATATTTATGATGATTCATGTGTACCCAAAAAGGTTTCAAATTTAAGGAATGCTACAGAACAGACTGCAGACCTCACCTCTGATTGGTTCCAAAATAGGAGCAAATCACATAGCTTTTTGCATTAAGTGATGTTTCTTAATTTAATAGATTAATTCTTTGGGTAACTCTTATTTATTTCAAGTACTTCTTTATTCTGTATTGGCAATCATTTCCAAGCCAAGTGCAAATGTCCATACTCCTACTTAATCTCAAGGGTCTGCTGTCCATGCTGCTATTCCTCCTGTTCTGTTTGTTCTTCGTCCTGTCCTAACTGTGAGTTTATGTCATTTCTCTTACAATATTTGATCTAGAAACCTGAAAGCTATTTGATATGTTTTTCTCTCCACGGCTATCACAAATGATAGCCTGTGGTTTTAAAACTTATATCTCCCAATTGCCTAAAAGGCCAGCTCTTCTTTATTTCCATAGCCATTCTCCATATTCTGATCACCTCATTACATTCCCCCAACTACCATAACCAAATTTGTGATCATCCTGCTTCTTGGATTTGTCCAAACTGCAGATTTGATTATGCCACTCCTTCTGTGGAATGAGTGTGTCCCACAAGAATTCATATGTTGAAACTTAATGTTCAATGTGATGGAGTTAAGAGGTGGGCTCTTTAAAAGGTGATTCAGTCATTAGGGTTGAGCCTGCATGGATAAGATTAGAGCCCTTATAAATGGGCCTAAAGGAGTAGGATTATTTTCTTCTGCTCTTCTACCATGTGAGGACCCAGCATTTAATCCCTGTTTGTCCTTCCCTCTCTGCCCCATGAGGACAGAGCATTCATTTCTTCTGGACGATGCAGGAAGAAGGTGTCATCTTGGAAGCAGAGTGTAGTCCTCATCAGACACCCAACTTGCTGGAGCTTTAATCTTGGACTTCCCAGTCTCCAGAACTGTGAGAAATAAATTTTTAGTATTTATAAACTATCCAGTCTTGGATATTTTGTTATAGCAGCTCAGACTAAGACAGTATACAATGCCTTAGTTTAATACTTCCATGAATAAACAATAGTGAATAAAAGGAAAAAAACTTTTAATTATGAGATCCTTCATTGCCTAGTCCTTACCTGTGTCTCTCTCCACATACCCAGATCGCTGCCGTAAATAAACAATAGTCAATAAATGAATAAAATTATTTCAATTATGAGTTTGTTCATTGCCTCATTGCCTAGTCCTTACCTCTCTCTCCAATCCCAAATTGACTTTGAGATTTTTGCGTAATTGTGTTACACATAACTGTATAGCCAGATGTCCCTCAGTTGCATATATTTGTTTACAAAACAGATATTTTATCTTGCTCTTCTCTTTCCTTTTTATTTGATACTTTTCTTATCTATTATTGGTTTAGGTATTCCTAGTGGCCTAAAGTTGCAGTTTTATGGCAAACATCTGAACAATTCAATATATTCTTTACACTCCTTGCTTACTTTAAGCTTTAGTATTTACACAGTTGGGGGATAAATCTATATAGAAATACTTATCAGTAAAGTAAACCTTTTTTCCCTGATGTTTCATCTTAAAGGTAAAATCATCCTCTTGCTGCCATTAAGTTCTTCAAATTATGTATAAGCATTCTATTAACTCTAAGCAACATGTTTAAAGTAGGTTAGTTCTAAGTTGTGAAATGGTTGCACATTTTCGGTATGTCTAAAAAATTAAGTTCTACATTGAATTGTTTTAAAGCACTATGACAAACATTAAAGTGTTTAATCCATTATTGAAACACTTTCATTACAACAACAGCAGTTTAACATCCTGCAGTGGTAATTCTAAATGAAAAATTAAGTATATATTTGGGTTAGCTTAGGTGGTTTATATATTAGATGATACAATCTTGTTATACAGGATATTGGTCTTCAGAGAGACAGGCATATGCTTTCAAGTGATTCATTTAAATGCTTCAAATCAATACAGAATATTTTTAGCCTAATTTTTTTAATTGATTGAGGAATTTTAAGAACATTTTTCCCCCCATGGAAATTTAGTGTAACTGTGTCAGTATGAACCATGAAAAGAATGCATGAATACAATAAAGAGTTCCTATTCATTTTAACTTTGAAAGATCTAAAGCTTAAAGAGGAAAATTTTTTAAACTACAATAATCAATTAAATGTAGCTATTCCAATAATACTGGAAATAAAATAGTATTTCCATTTTTGTTTTGTGTGTAATAAAGAAAAGAAGAAAGTCCATGTTTGTCATTTTAATACATAATTTTTAATGCGTAAGGGTTTTAAAAGTTAATTTAAATTGAATACTAACTATCCTCTATTTACACATATGCATATACAAATAAATATTAAAAACCTATATTAATATAAAATCTATCCCCCAAATCTCCTGATTTAAAAACTATGATGCTTAAAAAATATTTCCATGCTTTATGTTTTTTTAAATCATGCAGCACATATAAAGCTTAGTTGGAATGGTGAATTAAGAAATATTTTACTTGGACATGTAAAAAATCCTAAAAGTTATACCTGTTTATATCCATGTAACCTATGATCCTAGTCTGATTGATTGTAGATTGACAATAACTGCTTTTCTCATAGCTCTTTTCTTTTTAGATATTTTATATATCTTGATTTAATTAATTTAAATATCCAGGGAGGGCAATTTTTGTTCTTGAACTGGGCCTAACACAAATGCTGTTTTTTAACTTCATCACTTGCCTTGGAAAATAGAATCAAGGATAGCGATGTTCTTAACCATACTGTTTCTAACAATGGATTTATAGATTAGACTCTGGAATAGTTCAGGAAGACTTTCTAATATTCAACTTGTGATCATCTAAACCTGCAATAGAAAAAGAAGGTTAAGATTTTTTACGAATGACATGTGTCATGACAAGCACAAAAACAACAACTTCATATTGCAGTTCTAATTTATTTCTTAGCATAAAAAGCAATTTCTCTGACTAAGATCAAGCAACTGAGCCACTACTATTTTGTTCCTACCACTAACGGCTGAGCTGTAATGCTACATAGACAAAAGAGTGGCCAGTGAAACATGTTCCCTGCTTCCAATGCCAGAGACTGATACAGAAAATACTGAAGACATGTTCCTCTAAGGAACCACTTTGATGATATCTTTTTTTTTCAAGGGATTTATTAAGGCATCTTTGTACCTGCTTAACTTTGCTTGGAACAAGAACTGTCAATTGTGATCTAGAGCTAACCTATTTAGTAGAGTAGTGACTATGTATGTTTGTCTATTTCAATTTAAATAAAATTTAATTCAATTCCTTGATCTTACTAGCCACATCTCAAGTACCATCTAGCCTCATGTGACTGGTGACTAGTGACACTTCTATAAGTGCCAAAACTTGTAGCAGACAACCTTCTCTGGAGAAAGCAGTAACATCTTATCCACTTAGGGAAATTATGCTAATGATGGGAAAAAACTAATAATAATTAAGCCTTTATAGCTACTGAGTGTGCTTATGGATCATATATGCCTAAAAATATATTTTGTATTTATAATTCTTCATTTTTATTTATTATTTAAATTTCCAGAACACAAAACACATGCTCACTGTGAAAAACAGGCACACAGAAAGTCAAATGAAATAATGAAGAGTGGAAGAATGTAAAATGTGAAAGATCACAGTCCCATCTACCAGATCTTCACTCCTCAGTTGAAAGTTTTGCTAAAAGTTTGGCACTAATCATTTCAGACTTTCATTCATCTATCCAGCACACATCTATCATATCATACATAATTAAGATAAAATATGTGCATTTTCTCCCATGTAGATTTGTTTGTGAAGTCAAAAAATATTTCAGAAAATTTTTGACCTTAGAAAATGAGTTAGATTCATCCAAGTCCCTACAAAGGACATGAACTCATTGTTTTGCTGGCTGTGTAGTACTCCACGGTGTATATGTACCACATTTTCTTTGTGCAGTCTATCATTGATGGGCATTTGGGGTTGTTCCAGGTCTTTGCTATTGTAAACAGGGCTGCAATGAACATATGTGTGCATATCTGGAAACCATCATTCTCAGCAAACTGACACAAGAACAGAAAACCAAACACTGCATGTTCTCATTCATAGGTGAGTGTTGAACAATGAGAACACGTGGACTCGGGGGAGAGGAGCATCACACACTGGGGGCAGTTGTGGGGGTCAGGGGAGGGACACTGTGGGGTGGGAATGGGGAGAAATGCCAGATATAGTATGCATCTATGCAACAACCCTGTATGACCTGCACATGTACCCCAGAACCTAAAGTAAAATGAAATTAAAAAAAAATGAGTTATAGAAATCTCAGATTTTATGCTACCATTTTAAAAGAGTTTTGTCTATGCATCTCTAATATCAAGACTGAGTGGGACGGGCACAGTAGTTCACACCTGTAACCCCAGCACTTTGGGAGGCCAAGGTGGGCAGATCACCTGAGGTCAGCAGTGTGAGGCCAGCCTGGCCAACATAGTGAAACCCCATCTCCACTAAAAATATAAAAATTAGCCGAGCGTGGGGGCTCACACTTGAAATCCCATTTACTCAGCAGGCTGAGGCAGGAGAATCACTTGAACCTGGTAGGCAGAGTTTGCAGTGAGTCATGATAGCACCACTGAATTCCAGCATGGGTGACAGAGCAAGACTTTGAAAAAAGATTGAGTGCTCCAACACTGAACTGATTGACAATAATTCCATAAGCCAGGGGCTAAGTTCTCTACTTTTTGCCCAGAATATGCAAATAATTGGACCAGTTTGACAAGTTATCAGCTTAAAAGGGCACTGGTGAAAACAAACACATTTTCAAATTATTTTTTTAAAAAATCTTATTCTTTCCTTATCTATTATCAGGAACTATATTTATTATTACCATATCCTTAAGCTTTAAACAAGGCCAATAGTGAGATAGTAAATTGTGCTGCAGATTGAGAACTACTGACACTTCATGGAAGAGTTTATCTGTAGGATATATTTGGTGTCAGCCTTTTGCCATTTGATAGCCATGAGGAAGGATATTATTAAAAAATTAGTAAATATTGGAGTGGGGGCTGTTAGGGGAAAGTCTAAAGTAATTTCTTTCAAGCTGTAGTGTTCTTATATTCTCCATTACTTTCTAATTTTTTAATATCCTATTTCATATGTAGATAGAGCCATAGATTATACAGGAAGCTGTTCAAATATCTATGTATGAGACTATTCACGTAATAAAGAATTACATCTTCATATCTGCTTTCTTACATTTCAAAATTCAGTCTCTCAGAAGTATATCCTGAGTCTAATTAAATTGTAAATTTGAAATCCCCAATGAATCAAGAGTCTTCCCAACCAAGCTGAAGATTTTATGAGTTTCAAAATGAACATATTTTCAATTAGAGTGAATAACATGTGTTATTTTTTCTTACTGGCAAATAGCCAAAATATATGCATTTCTCATTATACATACATGACACATAGAGAAGAAAGCAAATTTAATGGAACTGCCCTTACAATGGTTATGCAGGTCCCACTGGATGGCCCTGTTGTGTAAGCAAATGGGTGAATGAGTGACTAGATGAGAGTTTTGAGGTCACACTGCACTGCTCATTTTGTGACTGTTGATGATAACAATTAAATAGAGAAATATATAATTCCATACACAAAACATTGAAGGGTTAATAAAAAAACCACTAATGATAAGGATATGAGGAAATAGGCAAATACTCTTACATTACTGATGGGAATTTCAACTGGTACTCTTAACTGAATCAAGGGTAAAATAACAAATTGTCAAAAATAAATAATAGAAATACTCTTTGACTCAAAAATATCTCCTTCAGAAATATATTTGATAATATGCTAACCCAACTATAAAAATAAATCATTGCAATATTTTCTGTAAGAGCAAAATCCCATAAAAAGAAGTCTGAGATCTACCACAGTGCAGTTACTAGAAAATTACAACGTAGGTGTGTGAAGCGGTTCTTAGCTAGACCTTCACCTCAGTACCTACCAATGTGAAAATGTTTTAATACATAGAGCCAAACGCTTACATTAACATGTCACTTCAGCAGTTTAAATGATGTATATATTGTGCTTATTTTGTGAGACCACCAAAATAGATTATTTTATAAGAAAAATAAAGGTAAAGAATAGCATTTCCCTTTTATTTAAACAGAAAGGTGCAGGTGTATTAAATGTGTGTATGTGTAAGATATATATATATATATATCCTTAAGTTTACTGTAGAAACAACTTCTTAGTTAACTATGTAAGTGGGAGGACAGTTTGTGGGGTAGGGCAAATAATATTTTCACTGTTTGCTATTTTTATCATATGCATTCATTATTTTATAATGAGATTATTTTGCTACGAAAAATGAACTCCAGAAGAGTCAGCTTTCTCATCAGCTTTATTGATGCTGCAGACTATTCAAACTAAGTATCTCGTATCATAAAGTATTAGGACATAAGGGTAACTGATAACTTTCTCATTCCACATCCCTCACTTTTCCTCCTTGACTCAGCACAATGACATTCTGCTGAGCATCCGTACATGGGAGTAAGGTGGTTAATAAAAATCCTCTCTTAAAGGCCGTAGTTCCTGGAAAGTTAAGAACAGATTCTACAGATTGGCATTTAATTATAGGTTCACATTAGAATCACCTGTAGAATAGTTTAAATCTAGATATTTGTTGGCCTCATGTTTCAAAACTTGGATTCAGGATGTCTGGGTGAAGCTGGGGAATCTGTGTATTGAAGACCTGTTGCTAACTCTAATATACAGTCTCAGTCTCTAGGGTGGGTAAAACACAGTGTCAACATTTTTTTAGACTATATGCATACATGTTGCTCTTTAATATATCCAAAAATGACAAATGAGTAATTTAATCCCATCATGTTTAAACACTTAAAATTCCAGAGAGAGAAAGAAATAAATTTGAAGAGATGCTGATGTGTAGCAGTGCCAAAGGTTACAATTTTCTATTTCTCTGTTTGCCACTCTTCTGACTCTGTTCAGGAGGCCACTCTGCTATGTGAGAGAAAAATTCCTTTTTGCCTTGGTCATGAGTCATGCAAGTCCCCCGCCATATATTTAAGGGAGGTAGTACCTTAAATAATAGCAGGATCTCAGTTAACAAGGTAATATTCCTACCAGTACTTTATGTATAAAGACAATTCAATTTCTGTAATTTCCAAGTCATGCCTCAGAAACAATACAACTTTTGAGAGTTTTACCTTAGCCAGCATCATAAATGCAAAGTATTTAAGATGAAATTTGCTTCTGGCTATGAATTGGCCAATGTTAGAAGATAATATAACAGTAGAGGAAAGACAGGAAGTGGCACACTTTCCAATCTGATGAAGGCATACCACTGATAAAAAGAGGGGCAGACATTTAGTGAGGACAGTTATGGACTCTTTTTGTCATAAGAAATGCTCCCATGTGGACAGCAGACTCCATCATGGTAGAATTTTTGAAGGACATCCTTACTAATACAGGGTTACAAACATCCTAGATACTCCAGAATTCAGAAGTCTTTCTGCTTAGCAACAGTATATGAACCTGGAAACCATCATTCTCAGCAAACTGACACAAGAACAGAAAATCAAACACCACATGTTCTCACTCATAGGCAGATGTTGAACAATGAGAACACATGGACACAGAGAGGGGGAGAATCACACACTGAGGTCTGCAGGAGTAACTAGGGGAGGGACAGTGAGGGGGTGGGGAGTTGAGGAGGGATAACTTGGGGAGGACACGCAGATATAGGTGATGGGGAAGAAGGCAGCAAACCACATTGCCACGTATGTACCTATGCAACAATCCTGCATGTTCTTCACATGTACCCCAAAAACCTAAAATGCAATAAAATATATTTAAAAAAAGAATATAAAGGCAACTTCTCTGCATTTAAACAGATGGTTATAAATGCATAAATCTTTTTAAAAAGCAAGTGAGTCCAAGAACAAAGTAAATAATTACAGAAAGGGAAAACACTTTGTAGTGCATCATATTGGGCATTAGCAAAACCCCTTAGTACAACAATTGCATTTTCTTATGAGTTTCTTCTTCATTGGTATATAGCTCTTTAGGTCTGTCTTGTGATATTTTATTTATTTATGGAAAATAATATACAATAAAATGTGTTTATTAGAAGGAACTTGGTAGTAGTGCCCCAAAGCATAGACTCCTTAGTTAACCATTTTAATATCTAATTTAAAATATATTTAATGATAGTGTTATATTTTTGTGATTCTCAATATACCTAATATTTTCACATTCACTATTTAATTCTCAAATTACCTCATATCTAAGTATCCTCATTATTTCTGTTTTACAGGTGAGTGCAGCTCAAGTAAGTCAGGTAACTCACTCAAAACCAAATAACAGCAATTGGCATAAATATCTTTTTTTCCAGCACAGAACTTCTGCCTCCCATTGGTGATCATGAATAATAGTATTTGATTTTCAGGGATTCTATGAATAGAATGTAATTTTTATAGCTTGTCTAAGCTTTCTGGCCTTGGTACTTCATTCAATCAAAATTTAATAATGTGACCTCCTTGAGGTATACTCTTAGAACATAAAATTAATTAGTAGAAGCCCAATGGTGCAGATAACATAACTACTGAAACAGCTGGTTTTCCCTTAGGACATGGACTCTACAAAGGGATAATTTTGAACCACAGATTTTTTTCTAGTGGGAAAATAATTTATACTATTTTAATAAACAACTGCACATAACATTTAATTTTAAATATGCCCTTTAAAGGTTAAATTGATGTTAAGATGGTTTTCTAAACTAATACACCAGATGAATCTTTAAGACTGGGGACAGCTGTCTGTTCTTTTACATCACACTTCCAACAGTCCTATCTCTAAGATGTGCTGGCAAGAAACGGGAAGTTTGTTTCAGCCAAATTTCCACACTTTAGAGTCTTGCTGATGAGAATAAGAAAAAAGTCTCTCAACAAGTGTGGGCGGGTGATCAAGCCACATGTATATAGTACATCACATACTCACACTTCCCTAATTCCAGAGAAGAACTATTTTTATGTCTACTTTTTGTGTTTTAGATAAATATCAACTCTTTCAGAAGCTAGTGCTTCTAGAATGGAAACAAGTTTACTAAATAGTGAGTTGTGATTTGAAAATTTAGCAATCACGTTAAAAACTTTTCTGAGCTCATCTGGTTTTTAGAACTACAGGGAAATCAGAAAAGAAAAACTACATATGTTTTAAGGCCTTAACCATTTTGTGCACATCAAACATATGTTGCAGAATATTTTGCAAGTTCTGAAATGTCTTAGTTCAATAAAGAGCTCTAAAATAATAATCATAATATACAGACAAAAATTATCTCACATATGTAATGTATTATTTAAATTTGATAGAATTACAGATGAATAATTATGTTGTACATTATTATTATCTTGTGTACTCTGAAGGAAGATTAATATATTTTCTCAGTTCAAATTTTGATAAATACAATGTGCACAATATTTTTGCAAACTTAGGAAAGATTGTGAGGTACTTTTACCTGTTATGGTTTCATACAAGCTAATCCTTATCCCTGACAAAAATTGTTTTCTTTATGACCATATGTTGCTTTGGCACATGTCGTTTGCTTGACAATGATTTATTTTTAAAATGATGGTTCAAGAAAGAAAAACACAGTACAGTCACAAGTCACTTAACAACATGCATATAGTCTGAGAAATGCTTGGCAGTTTTGTTACCATGTAAACATCAAAGAGTGAACTTAAAAAAACTGAGACAGTATAACCTTCTTTGCTCCTAGACTATATGGTAGAGTCTACTGCTCCTAGGGTACAAACTTGTACAGAGTGTTACTGTACTGAATACTGTAGGCAATTGTAATATAATGGTAACTTCTGTGTATGTAAACATATCTAAACATAGAAAAAGTAAAGTAAAATAAGGAGTATAAAATAGGATACTTACTATAAATGGAGATGGAAGGATTGGAATTTGCTCTGGCTGAGGTGGTGAGTGGTGAGTCAATGTGAAGACCTAGGGTATTACTGTACACTACTGTAGACTTCATACACACTACACACTTAGGCTGCTCTAAATTAATTAAGTAGCACTGGCATACCTTGTTTCATTGTGCTTCACTTATTGTGCTTCGCAGATATGTCTTTTAACAAATTAAAGGTTTGTAGGCATCCCTTCATTGAACAAGTCTATCACTGCCATTTTTCCAACAGCATGCACTCACTTCATATCTTTCTGTCACATTTTGATAATTCTCATAAAATTTCTTTTCTTTCTTTCTTTGTTTCTTTCTTTCTCTTTAAGTTCTAGGGCACATTTTCAGATCGTGCAGGTTTGTTACATAGGTATACAAGTGCCATAGTGGGTTTGCTGCATCCATCGCCCTGTCAACTACAACTACGTTAGGTAATTTTCCTAATGCTATCCTTCCCCAATCCCCCCACCCCCTGCTATTCCTCCCCCTAGCCTCCCATCCCCCAGGACCCAGTGTGTGATGTTCCCTGCCTGTGTCCATGTGCTGTCATTGTTCAACACTCACTTATGGTCATGCTCATAACATTTCAAACATCTTTTATTATTCTTATATCTGCCATGGCGATCTGTGTTTAGTGATCTTTGATGTTACTGTTATAATTATTTTGGGGCACCACAACCTGTGCCCCTATAAAACAGTGAATTCAATGAATAAATGTTGTATGCGTTCTAACTGTTCCACCAACAGCCTGTTCTCTCATCTCTCGCCCGGTTCTCAGGCCACTCTATTCCGTGAAACACACAATATTAAATTTAGACCAATTAATAACCCTGAAATGGCCTTTTAAGTTTTCAAGCGAAAGGAAAATCTCTCACTTAAAATCAAAAGCTAAAAATGATTAAGCTTAGTGAGGAAGGCTCAGTGAAAACCCAGATAAGCTCAAAGTTCTGCCTCCTGTGTCAATCAGTTAGCTTACCTGTGATTAAAAAGGAAAGTTCTTGAAGGAAATTAAAAATTATGTTCCAACGAACACAAAAATAAGAGAGTGATCAGCATTATTGCTGAAATGAATAAAGTTTTAGTGGTCTGGATAGAGCAAACCAGCCACAACATTCCGTTAAGACAGAGCCTAATCCTAAACAAGGCCCTAGCTCTCTGTGATTCTTTAAGGCTTAGAGGAGTAAAAAAGATGCAGGGGAAAAATTGAAAGCTAGCAGAACTTGAATCATGAAGTCAAAGGAAAGAAGCTATCTCCATAACATACAGGCGGCAAGTGAAGCAGCAAGTGCTGATATGGAAGCTTCAGCAAGTTACTCAGAAGATCTAGTTAAGATCACTGATGAAAGTGGCTGCACTAAACATCAATGCAGACAAAACAAACTTTTATTGAAAAAGGTGCAACCTAGGACTGTTTGTTTGTTTTCTCAGACAGAGTCTTGCTCTATTGCCCAGGCTGGAGTGCAATGGCACTCTCTCGGTTCACCACAACCTCTGCCTCCCCCGGTTCAAATGGTTGTCCTGCCTCAGCCTCCCGAGTAGCTGTGATTACAGGCATAGGCCACCATGTCCCGTTAATTTTTGTATTTTTAGTACAGACAGGGTTTCACCATGTTAGTCAGGCTGGTCTTGAACTCCTGACCTCAAGTGATCCACCCACCTCAGCCTCCCAAATGCTGGGATTACAGGCGTGAGCCACCAAGCCTAGACATCATCTAGGACTTTCATAGCTAGAGAAGAGAAGTCAATACCCAGCTTTAAAAGGACAGGCTGACTTTTTAGGGATAAAATGATTCCTATTGATAAGCCATTGTAATTCATCTTATTCCCATAAATACAAACTTTTTTCTTGTTTAATTATTTTCTTGATGTTCCCTTTTGTTTTAATGATTTTCAGAAACCAGAGCACAATCAATGTATTGGACTATGCTTAGAACATACTTCTTTTTATCTGTTCTAAATCAATTGAATAGTTAATGCCTAAATTTCTTTTTCAAAATGTACTTTATATTTGGCTTTTCTTCTTTTTTTTTAAATCTACTATAGGTCTTCACTTGTGCTGCTAATAATTAGAGCACATATTGACTCTTAGAGACTGTTTTAATTCTTGCATACATTGTACATGGGCAACACAACACTTAGACTTCAGACGTCAAATCAATGTTTCACAAAGTGTTAATAAAAAAATAGTTATTGTGCAGATAAATATTCTAGGGTGCACCAACCAATACCAATGAAATAAGCACACACATTTTATTCTGGAAAACAGAGACTACTATGTACAAGTGTTAAATTACCTTCCATTTCACTCTACACTAATTTGGCCATCTCTTGAATATTATTATTATTTTTTCTCCCTGTTTTTCATCAGGATGGTCATTCTGAGTGAAATATAACAGGAGATTCATGACTACCTGGCATGAAAATTTCTACTATTATAAAAATTTTATAGAGTTTTTTTTTCCTTTTTACTCTATGTCCACTTATTTCCATCCCATTACACCAGTCACAGGACAGTCCTTAAAAATGTTATTTTGGTGCCAGCAATCTGCAGGTATAAAATGCATATTCTCCCCTCAACTTAGCTCTAGCCACAGTGAGAAGTCATAAAGAAAAATTACATCCAAAGGTAACCCAGAAATGTCAATTTAGCCAATCATCTTATATCATTTAATATGAAAGATAATAAGTAGCAAAATTGTCAAACTTAATTTTCACCTTCTGCTTCATACCACCTTTTGGTGTAGGTGCTAATAAGCAGTGAAAAGGATAAGTGGCAGGCATATGTAGACAGAAGAAGGCAAAATGAAAAAAATATTTCACAGCTGTAATTATTAGCCTGTGAATAACTAAGTGACTGAAATGGTGGCTCAAATTACAATCAAGACTATGTTAGTGACATCTGCATACAAATGATCTATTTGCATGAAATAATATTTTAACAACATTTTTTAGTGAGGTATTTATTGACCCTAAGATTTTTTTTCTCCCCAAATCCCATTTTACACACACAGCACACCACTCATGATCACATATATGTACATAGGCACACACAAAAAAATATACATACGGACATAGAGATCAGTAGCTTTTCTGACTCATGAGTGTCCCTAGTAAAATAAAGTATAAAAATGTATGAGAGCACAATGAGTATTCCCCATATGGAGTGAAAAATTTATGAGCATCATTCTCTTAGGTGCTAAGCTGCAACTCTTAAAAATTAACTCTTTATCTATTCTAGCTAGAATAATAAATAAAATATGACTCTTATAAGCCTAGAGAATGGGTTCAAGCATAATTCTCTTATAATTAAGTAATAAGGTCATAGCTTATGAGATCTTTTCACTAGGTTTCATAAAACATTATAACAATTGCCCTGCTTCTGTGTAACAATTGATTCTTCCTGGGAGACTGATAAGAATAACAAGTGGTAGAGATAAATTAAAAATATAATCTCGACAACTACATATGTGCTAGTATTTTAAATGCAGAAGAACAGGATTGGTCCAAGAACAAAAAGGCAAAGTAGGCAGTTTTGATTTCATTGCCATTATAAGTATCATTTTCTCTATATTTTCTATTTATACATATGTTTTATAAATTGAAAATTTATTCACGTGCACACACACATATACGTACAAATAACTATTTTGACCATTATATTTTGTAGACTTATTTTTAATAAACTACATCTACCATCCGCTGTGTTTCCTCTTTCATGCTTTCTTATTATGAAGTCTCATAACTCTATGCCCTATCTAACCCGAACAATGCACTGTGTGCTTTATGACAGCAGTGAATGTCTCATTCATCTTATCTTCAACTACTAATATGATGTCTATTATGTAACAATTAAATAGTATATGGTATTATTCTAAATAAGTAACTATACAAATATATTGCACAAAATCATTTTAAACATATAAAGCAAAATTGAGTTAAATAAAAACATGTTGGTTTTCTGATCTTTTTCCTATAGCATAATACGGTAAATACAGTCTGGTAATCAATATATTTTATGCCAGAATCATAGCTTATGAATTGGTTGCTATAAAAATAAAGTCAACCTTGTACTGTTTATCCACAATATCTTCAAGTGAAACCCAATGTTATTTAAAATTCATGAAGCACCTACTAATTTGCTATTTCCCACATACTAGCATATTAGTGAGTGGTATCTTCTTTCTTCTTTTTTTTTTTTTTTTTTTTTTTGACGGAATTTTGCTCTCTCACCCAGGCTGAAGTGCAGTGGTGCGATCTCGGCTTACTGCAATCTCCACTTCCCTGGTTCAAGCAATTCCCCTGCCTCAGCCTCTGGAGTAGCTAGGATTACAGGCGCACGCCACCATGCCCGGATAATTTTTGTGTATTTTTAGTAGAGACCGGGTTTCACCATGTTGGATGTTGGCCAGATGAGTCTGGAATTCCTGAACTCAGGCAATCCTCCCACCTAGACGTCCCAAAGTGCTGAGATTACATGCGTGCGCCACCCAGCCCGGCCCTTCTTTCTATTTTTATTGTGATAAGAACATTTGACTTGAAGTGTACCTTCTCAATGAATTTAAGTATAGGCAAATTTTTTAAAGAATAATTCCTATAACGTAGTCATCCTTATTTGAGGTAGCTAAAATAGTCAACTCTATGAACACAGAAAGTAAAATAAATGTTGCCAGGGCCTGCGGGATAGAGAAATTGGGTATTGCTGTTCACTGAGTAAAATTTTACTTAGCAGTCTGTCTCTTATAACTCTCATGTTTGCAGTGTGAGGAAGAATACATTCAAAGTGGATGAGGAGCAGTAAAGAAGGAAGAAAACGACCTAACTAAAGATTGGATTTGTCAGGATGGATTAAAAATCACGGTCCACCTATGTAATCCTCAGGAGACACTCTCTAGATTGATTCAAAGATACAAATAGAGTGAAAGTAAAAAGAAAAATAAAACAACAAATTTAGCAAATAAATGCAATCTTTCTAAACTGAAAACTATAAAATGTTGAAATAAATTAAATAATATCTAAATAAGTAGAAAAATATCCTATGTTCATGGACTGGAGGATTTGATATTGTTAAAATGGCAATACTCCCCAAATTAATCTATAGATTGAATGCAATCCCTACCAAAGTTTAATCCTTAAATTTGCATGAAAATACAGCAGACACAGAATAGCCAAAACAGTCTTGAAAACAACCCACCTAGTGAGGGGCTTACACTTTCAATTTCAAAACTTACTGCAAAGCTAAAGTATTCAAGATAGTGTGGTATTGGCATAAGGATAGACATATATATAATAGAATTATATAAAACACTTAGAAGAAAATGTTGGAATAAATATTTCTGTGTGTAGATTAAGCACTACTTCCTTAAATACGGCATGAAGAGGAAAAGTAAGGTAAAAAAGTAGATAAATTGGATTTTATCAAAATTAACAGTAGTGTCTACAAATGGTATCAAGAAGTATTAGCAAGCAAAATACGAAAAAGTATTTGTAAATCATGTATCTGATAAGGCACTTGTATCTAGAATATATAAAGAATATCTACAATTTCACTATATATGCTAATTAATTTAAGATGGGCCAAATAATCTTAATAGATACTTTTCTAAAGCACATGAAAAGATTCCCAACTATATTAGCCTGCACAAAAATGCAAATAAAAACCACAACAAGATATTATTTTGCATCCACTAGGATTTCCTTAAACAAAAAGGCAGATGATAAGTGTTCACGAAGATACAGATAAATTAGAACACTCATACACTGCTAGTGGGAATGTAAAATGTTGCATCATTTTTGAAAAGTCAGAAAGTTCTTCCAAAATTTGATCATACATCTTTCATATGTACTAGCAGTTCCTCTCCTAAGTATATGTCTTAGAGAAATGAAACTACATGACCACACAAAAGCTTTGTACATAAATGGTCACAGCAGCGTTATTCATAATAGGCAAAAGCATAGACCCCCCCAAATTTTTATCCACTGATTTACAAATAAATAAAAAATGATCCACACAGTGAAATAATATTTGGCAAAAAAGGAATGAAGTATTGATCCATGCTACAACATAAACGACATTTAGAAACATGCTACTTAAAAGATGTCTGTCATAAAATATTACATGTTATGTGATTTCATTTATGTAAAATGTTCAGATTAGGCAAATCTATAAAGACAGAAGTACATTTGTGGTTTCCAGAGTTGTGGGAGTTGAGGCATTCTGAGTGACTGCTAATGAGTATTGAGTTTCTTTTGAAGTAGGAAGTTGAAAATCAATTGTTTTGATAAGTGTAACTCAGAAAAAAAATATTGAACACCATGGAATTGTGCACTTTAAATGAATTATACAGCATCCAAAATATAGCTCAGTGGAACTGTAAAATTTGTAAATGAAGGGTTAAATATATAGTGGTACATACAAAAAGTGAAAGCAATTATGGATGAAAATATATAGAATTGACCTATGGAAAGTTAAATATTCTTAGACGTTAGCTATCAGTTGAATTAATACTTTGCAGGAAATATGTTACTCATTCATATCAAGCTCCGGTGGATGTGCACAGTAGAGCAGTACTATCTATGGTAAGAAAAAGAAAGATCTACCAAGATGAGGAGGCAGGATCAGTAGATCAAGGACTGTTCTTGAAAGTTTCTTAATTAAGCCAACATCTTAACTCTTTCTTTTGTTGTTGTTGTTGAACTTTTGTCCTTATTCCTCTTTGCTATTCTACAAGGTAATTAGCTTAAAAAATAGATGGCTTTTAGAATTTGCTTCCTTAAATTTATTCTTGAAAAACATTATTGACTATTGACAACTGAGAAATTTGGTAAATGTAATAAAAACACAGAGTATAAAAATTAATTTTAAAATGTTTACATATTTGTGATTTATGAATCTTCAGTATTTAAAATCTTCACTCACTTTCTATATGATACATTCCTGGAGCACTGTGGATGTCACACCTATAAAATTAGTTTCCAGCCATCTGTTAATAACTGGCTATAGATTTTGTGGTGAGTTTGTGATTCAGCTTGCAATCTGGTAAATACAGGTGTGTCTCACTGGTATTTGTGCTCTACTCTCTGGCAGGAAAGCTACTCTCTGGAAATTAAGTATTTATAAAACTTTTCTAGCACTAGGGTTTAATATAGTGAGCTGAAACAGAAATTTACTACATAGTAAACTTCAAGGACTGCTGTACATTTTGTTTTAGAAATAAAATTATTCATAAATAAAAGAATATTTAAAAAGCACATGTATACTGATCCAGGGAAAATATAATTCATTTTTTAATTCTAGCTTATGTCTCTGGTCTTCTATGAGTTTTCATGCTATATATACCTTTATAGGTCTTATCAACTCATCAATATCTAACAATCAACTCATCATTAATAATCCCTGCACCTACACATCTAATCCCACAAAATTCAATTAAACAATTTGCTTTTACATAAATTCATTTGTATGTTCTTTTTTTCCCAAATCAATTCATATGCAGTAGAATTTACTCTTACTTTTTTCTTCCCATTTAAATCCTTTTCACTCTTTTTTCTATTTCTGTTTGTTGTTTTGTCTGTTCTTCTGTTTTTACTTTCTTTTCCTTCCTTCCTTCTTTCCTTTCTTTCTTTCCTCCTTTCTTCCTCTTTTTGCTTTTTTTCTTTTCCCTCCCTACCTCCCTCTCTCCCTCCCTTTCTTCCATCCTTCTTTCCTTCCTTCTCTTTCACCCTTTCTCCCCATTTCTTCCATTTGTCATGATTTTCTTATGTCATTTTATTTTTCCTTTATACTGTATAATTCTTCTCTGAGACTACCTCAAAGCTTTTGACAATCTTAAATGGTTCCTCTTTATTGTAAATGATCATTCCATCACTGTACATTCCTGACATACACATGCAGCTCTCTAAATGTGGTCTTCAGAAAGGTCCATCACACACATTTTAAAGCATAAACATAGGGGACTAAATACACACCTACTACTTGCATATTTTATTTCTACTCACCACTTTACAGTAAGTCAACATTATTTTATGTATTCTGTCCTAGTTCATTCCATGATGCTGTAACAAAATACTGGGTGATTTATAACAAACGGGAATTTATTGATTCAACTATCAACAGAGTAAACAGACAAGCTACAAAATAGGAGAATGTTTTTGCAAACTATGCATCTGAGAAAGGCCTAATATCCAGCATCTATAAAGTCCCTGTCCTTCATAGGGACATGGATGAATCTGGAAACCATCATTCTCAGCAAACTGACACAAGAATAGAAAACCAGACAACACATGTTCTGACTCATAGGCAAGTGTTGAACAATTAGAACATGTGGACACAGGAAGTGGAGCATCACACACTGCAGTCAGTTTTCAGTTGGGGGGAGGTTAGGGGAGGGACAGTGGTGGGTGGGGAGGGTGGGGAGAAATACCAGATATAAGTGATGGGGAGATGAAGGCAGCAAACCACCTTGCCATGTATGTGCCTATGCAACAATCCTGAATGATCTGCACATGTACCCCAGAACCTAAAGTACAATTAAAAAAAAAGAACCATAAAAAAATTTACAAGAACAAACAAACAAACATCCTAATATGGTTTGACTATGTCCCCACCCCAAATCCCATCATAAATTCTAATCCAAATTATAATCCCCACATACTTGGGGGAGAGGCCTTGTGGGAGGTGATTAGATTATGGGGGCAGTTCCTCCTTGCTGTTCTTGTGATAGTGAGTTAGTGAATTCTCACAAGATCTGATGGTTTTATAAGGGACTTTTTCCCACTTCACTCTGCACTTCTCCTCTCTCCCTCCCTGTAAAAAAGCTGCACTTCCTCCCTTTCCTCTTGTACCATGATTGTTAAGTTTCCTGAGTCCATCCCAGCCATGCAGAACTGTGAGTCAGTTGAACTTACTGTCATTGGGAATTTATCAGTCTCAGGTATTTCTTCATAGAAACATGAGAACAAATATAGCAAATTGGCACTAAAAAGAGTGGGGTGTTGCTATAAAGATACCTAAAAGTGTGGAAGCAACTTTGGAACTGAGTAACAGCAGAAATTGGAAATTTGGAGGGCTCAGAAGAAAACAAGAAAACGTGGGAAGGTTTGGAACTTTCTAGAGACTCATTGAATGACTTTGATCAAAATGCTGATAGTAATATGTACAATAAAGTCAAGGCTGAGGTGGTCTCAGATAGAGATGAGGAACTTGTTGGGAACTGGAGCAAAGGTGACACTTGCTATGTTTTAGCAAAGAGATTGAAGGCTTTTGCCTCTGTCCTAGAGATCTGTGGAACTTTGAATTTGAGACAGATAATTTAGCATATCCGATGGAAGCCATTTCTAAGTGGCAAAGTGTTCAAGAGGAGCAGAGTATAAAAGTTTGGAAAATCTGCAGCCTGACCATGAGGTAGGAAAGAAAAACCCAATTTCTGGGAAGAAATTCAAGCTGGCTGCAGAAGTTTGCATAAGTAAGGAGGAGCTGAATGTTAATCACCAAGACAATGAGGAAAACATCTCCAGCACTTGTCAGAGACTTTTCCATCACAGCCCCAGAGGCCTAGGAGGGAAAAATGGTTTCATGAGTCAGGTTCCCCTGCTCTGTGCCACCTTGGGACATGGTGCTCTTCATCCCAACTGCTCAAACTCCAGCTGTGTCTAAAAGAAGCCAATGTACGTCTCAGGCTGTGGCTTCTGAGGGTGCATGTCCCAAGCCTTGGGAGCTTTCATGTGGCATTGGGACTGTGGGTGTACAGAAGTCAAGAATTGAGGTTTGGGAACTTCTGACTAGATTTCAGAGGATGTATGGAAATGCCTGGATGTCCAGGCAGATATTTTCTGCAGGAGCACAGCCTCATGGAGAACCTCTGCTTGGGCAGCACAGAAGGAAAATGTGGGGTTGGAGCCCCCACACAGAGTCCCCACGGGAGCACTGCCTAGTGGAGCTGTGAGAAGAAGACCACCATTCTCCAAACCCCAGAATGGTAGATCCACTGACAGCTTGTACTGTATGGGTAGAAAAGTCACAGACACTCAATGCCAGCCTGGGAAAGCAGCTGGTGGGGGGTGAGGAATTGTACCCTGAAAAGCCATAGAGACAGAGCCGTCCAGTGCTGTGGGAACCCATCTCTTGTATCACCATAAGCTGGATGTGAAATATGGAGTCAAATGAGATCATTTTGAAACTTTAAGGTTTAATGACTCCCCTATTAAATATCAAACTTGCATGGGGCCTGTAGCTCCTTTGTTTTGGTCAGTTTGTCCTATTTGGAATGGATGTATTTATCCAATTCCTGTACCCTCATTGTACCTAGGAAGTAACTAACTTGTTTTTGATTTTACAGGCTCATAGGTAGGTGAGATTTGCCTTGTCTCAGATAAGATTTTGGACTTGGATTCATGAGTTAACACTGGAATGAGTTAAGATTTTAGGAAACTGTTGGGTGGGAAGATGTGATTGTGTTCTGAAATGTAAGAACCTGAGATTTGGGAGAGACCAGGGGACAGAATTATGTGGTTTGGCTGTGTTCCCACCCATAATTTTATCTTGAATTGTAATCTGAATTGTAATCCCCACATGTTGGGTGATAAACCCTGGGGGGAGGTGATTAGATCATGGGGCAGTTCCCCCATGCTGTTCTTATTATACTGAGTGAGTTCTCACAAGATCTGATGGCTTTACAAACATCCAGCATTTCCCCTGCTGGTACCCACTCTATCTCCTGCCATCTTGTGAAGAGGTGACTTCCCCCATGATTGTAAGTGCCCTGAGGCCTCCCAAGCCATGCTGAACCATGAGTCAATTAAACCTCTTTCCTTTATAAATTACCCAGTCTCAGGTATGTCTTTATTATTAGTGTTGTGGGAATTAACTCGTGAGAGGTGATTAGATCATGGAGGTTGTTCCCCCCAGGCAGTTCTCATGATAGTGAGTTCTCATGAGATCTAATAGTTTTATCAGACACTTTCCTCCCCTTCACTCTGCACTTCTCCTTCCTGCACTTCTCCATTAGAACCATAATGTTCCCCGTGAAGTAGGTGCCTTTCTTCCCCTTCACTTTCATGATTGTAAGTTCCCTGAGGCCTTCCCAGCCATGTGGAATTGAGAGTCAATTAAACTTCTTTTCTTTATAAATTACTGAGTCTTATGTATTTCTTCATAGTGGCATGAGAATGGACTAATACACAATCGCATTAAAAAGTGGGCAAAAAGAAAACATACATATAGCCAACAGTCATATTAAAAATTACTCAACATCATTGATCATTAGTGACATGCCAATTAGAACCATAGTGAGATACCATCTCACACCAGTCAGAATGGCTACTATTAAAAAGTCGATAAACACCAGATGCTAGTGAGATTGTGGCATAAAAGAAATATTTTTAGATGTTTGTGGGGTTGTAAATTAGTTCAGCCATTATAGATGACAGTTTTTCCTCAATTACCTAAAGTCAGAAATAGTATTCAACCCAGCAATCCTTTCACTGGGAATATACCCAAAAGAATATAAACCATTCTATTATAAAGACACATGCATGCATATGTTCATTGCAGTACTATTCATAATAGCAAAGACATGGAATCAATCCAAATGCCTATCAATGATAGAATGGATAAAAACAATGTGGTTCATGCACACCATAGAATACTACACAGCCATAAAAAAGGAATGAGATCATGTCTTTTGCAGAGAGAGGGATGGAGCTGGAGGCCATTATCCTTAGCAAACTAATGCAGGAACAGAGAACAGAATATCATATGTTCACACCTATAAGTCAGAGCTAAATGATTAAAACACATGGACACATAGAGGGGAACAACACACACTGGAGCCTATTTGAGGGTGGGAGGAGGGAAAGGATATGGAAAAATAACAAATGAATACTAGGCTTAATACCTGGGTGATGAAATAATCTGTACAGCAAACCTTCATGACACACATTTACCTGTGTAACAAACCTGTACATCTTACACATGTACCCCTGTCCTATATTCTCTAGAAAAGAGCACATGCATATTAGAGAACATCAAACACATTGCTTATCTAATAAATCATTCAAAATGATTTAATTTAGAATTTGCATACCACTTGCACACTTAAATAGCAATTATTATATACCAATTAAAAGAGTGCAAAATGAAGAACAGAGGTAAGCTTTGAAGCTAGATAAACCTGGATTCAAATCACACTATTACCACCTATACTTAAGTAATGTTGAGATAATTATCGACATCCTGTAGCTTCTTTACCTTCATCTTAAAATGGAGATAATAATACAGGTTTAGTATCATAAATCTGAAAACCAAAATGTTCCAAAATTCAAAACTATTTTGAGTGCCAGCATGATGCATAAAGGGAATACTCATTGAAGCATTTCAGGTTTTATGTTTTGGGATTGCATATGTTCAACAGGTGCAAATATTCCAAATATAATGCAATTATTCCAAAATTGGAAAAAGCTCTAAATCCAAAACACATCTGTTCTCAAGCATTTCAGATAAGGAATAGTCAACATTGTGAAGATAAAAGTAAGCATAAAAATTAGATCACCCATAAAAGTTTCTGAGTACTCCTTTAAATGGTAAAACAAAAAGATATTTTTATTACTATGTTGAGATATATTTACAACATAGTAATGACAAGATTTTAACATGACAATATCCAATTTTACATTAAAGAATATGTTGCTAAAGTTTTACATTTTTAGAAAATAACTAATATGAAAAATACTCCATGACATTATTATATTTATTTAATTTGGTGGCTTTCAGTTTTGCAACAGATGAGACCTTATTAATTAGATAAACTGAAATTCTAATTGCTCTGTAGCACTTAGAAAGCTTTGCTAAAATGCAGATTAACCCAGAATGACTGAAACTACCTTTGTATAGAATTTGTTTCATTCAAACTTATATTTACTATATATATGTGGCTTTCAACTATTGTGGACATGGCACAAAAAGCAATAACTTGCATTGACAGTATGTATCTACAACATGTACATCTTTATTCAATTACATCTCACCTCAAGCAATTTTTTTCCTTCACTGCATTGATTTGGTTGTTTTTAATCTTTAATCACTTCTTCCTTTCATTCTTCTCTAATTCCAAACGGTACATCATGACATCTTTACTCACTGTTTTGTAACAAAGTCTCCTACAACCAAGGTGAATAGATCTGTGAGTTTATAAGAGAAAACTCCAGCATTAAACCAGGATGCCACAGCAAAAATCCTTTACACATACCCAGAGCATTCATGGTAAAATTCTAGAATCTTTACATTACTTGAAGATACTTTAATGCTAATTTAAATAAACTTTAAGTCACATTTTTTTGTTGTTGTTCTAAGAAGCAGGTTCACAGAGGAAATTTTTAAAAATAATAATTCACAAATCAACAGCACTTGACTTGAATCCTGACACTGTCAGTCATTTGTTTTGTGATTTGGAACAGGCTGCTTTATTGGTCTACCCTCAGATTGAGGATCTATAACAATATGCTAATTGCAGTAGCATTATGAGGAATTAAAAAGTTTATATTTGATACCACTGCACTATTTAGGAATAATCCTCAAAAGCTCTAGAATTTGCTGATTAAAGTGACTGTTTTAGAAATCAAAGATAAAGCACAAATATTAAATTTGCCTAGGAAGATCATATATATATATATATATATATATATATATATATATAAAATGATTTATAACATTTCAATCAATTTAAATGTAATTTTGATATTTTAATAAAAAATAAGTAAGATTTACAAAGTGAAGTAAATTATGCCTACTGGAAAACACAACGTAGTGACAAATATGCCAATTTAAAACAGAGAAAACTTGTTACAATGTGAACAGATTTTGTTGTTATGTTACAGGATTTTAAATAAGCTTATTCTAAAAAATCTTGAGCATAGAATTACCGTAATTAATGTGCACTAAACAAGCAATTTACACTGGCCCATCACCCACATTTGACAAATGGTGATAGTTTGCAGCTAGAATAAGTGCAGTTGCTTTAAATTCATCACACATGAGCTTAATGGTTGCTTTATCCTCCATTATTGGAAATCTATTGCAACCTATACATAATGGATATAAAGTGTGTCCAGGAAATGTTTTCTAATCATAAGCGTAAGAAAGTGTACCCTAAGGATTTAAATATATTACAATGTAATGTAAACTGAATTTTAATCATTCCATGGAATAGGCAACTTCCAGAAACAATATCTAACAAGACATTAATGTTGAGGTAAAATAACAGACATGATGGTAAATAAATAATTTGGTTCTCAATTTTCAATTCTAATTATGTAAAATCAAGCGATTTTATGTAAAATTACATAAAACAGATAAAATAAGCATAAAAATTAGGTCACCCATAAGAGTTTCTGAGTACTCCCTTAAATGGTAAAACAAAAAGATATGGTTATTACATTTAAAATTACATAAAACAAATATTTATATAAAGTCATCTTCTCAGTTAAGTCATTTTTACCAAGCACAAGTTCCAAATAGAACTGGATAAAATGAGCAAATACAGATATTTTGCTGAAGGTGTATATGTGAAAATGGTAACATTGAAGCAATGTTAATGCAAACACCAAGATATATGCAGTGATATAATTTAAAAAGCTGTATATTAAGTAGAAAGGACAAAAATAATGATATTTATTGGAATTTTAGGCACTGTAATTATGAAATAGTTTTCTAAGCATATAGTTAAATGCTCAGAGTTATCTTCAATGATTTATGCTAATTGTAGTTGGAAGTTTCCATACAATTATTTAGACCTTAGATCTGTCTTATCAAAACATGTTTTCATTTTATTTTTTAGATTCAATTGTGAGTTTAGATTCTTCAAGTAATTGGAAATATCATGCTCTGTAAAATAAGGAAGTGGCCTATTATATTATCGTTCATTTATGTTGTCACATTCTGGAACATTTTAGTGTGTTTCTTGGTGTTCCACCAAACTACAGTGAAGTTTGTAGTGAAGAAATCCATTGTACTAAAAGCAATGGTAAAAGTGAATTTCATGTACCAGAAAAAAAATAACAAACAAATTTACATCTGGTAAATTTCAATTTGTGAAGAGAATTTTTCAAGCAGAAAAGCAATTTCATGCAAGTTAATTTAAACATAAACAAAATTATTTATTATTTTGAAGGATTAGCATGTAGAGGCTAATTAAAAAGCTACTTTGGGATTAGAAGACTTTTTGGTGATTACACAAATCACAACAAATTTTTGTCTATAAACTTTTTCCAAATTCTGAATCACCAAACAGAAATGGCAGTTTGGATTTCTAAATTTTAAGAGATTATATCAATGTCATAAACGTATTTTGCCCTTTAATGTCTCACCTTTATCAACCACATATTTTTACCAGTCTACCTTCTGTCTGTCCAGCCCCTCTGTACCTCATACTTTAAATTTATAATTTAGAATTATAAAATTTAGAGAGTTCACTATACAAAATCATGCTTTGTGCCTCCAAGTGTTTATTCATTCCAGGTGCTTATTTTTTCACTTCGTAAGACTAGTGCATCATGGACACAAATTTAAGCCTGATCCAGATATTATTTCTATTATGTGATTCTTCCCTATCCTCTCCCAAATCATTGAGAATTTAAGTAAATTTATAATTGCACACATCTCTGTTACTGCTCCTACGTATTGACACTTTTAAATGAAGGCCTGATTTCACATTCAGATATGAAATCTATAGCATACTACAGAGTATTATTTATCTTTGTGTACCTAGTAGTTGACAATTAGAAGGTGCTCATTTAATGTTTTGTTAGTTAATTTTTAATTGATATATAATAATTGTAAATATTTCTGGCATCCACATATTTTGATACATGTATGCAATGTGTAGCAATCAAATCAGGGTAATTGGGATATATATCACCTCAAACATTTATCATGTTTAGTGCTGTGAACATTCCAAATCTTTCTTCCAGTTATTTTAAAATATACAATAATTGATTAAACTTTTGAAAGTATTATTACTTATATTATTCTACCATTTTATTCAATAATGTTTTCCCTTAATTTGCGATTATTTTGTTCCCTTCATTGCTTATCATACTTACCTTAATAATATGTAATCTTATTCATATAATCACACTTAAAAATAAGTTAACACCATTGATGAATTATGAATTTAGAATAACAGTAGTAAGGATAAATTTTTGAAATAAATGATTGCTGAAAATTCAAAAGATTTGTTTAAAATGTTTTCATCACATGTGTAATATTAATACAGTGTTATAAAGGTAGATTCTTTGGATATATATATTTTAGTGATCAAATGGTCTACTTCTACCACATATTGATTAGCTTATAAATGTGTAATTTCAATAACTTTCAAAATACTTCCTTTTGTACAGAGTAAGCATTTACTTTATGGAAGTGATTTTTAACATTAAGAATATATATGTATAAAATTAATTAGCTAATCTTCTGTTATAGTTATCTTAAATTACAAATTCATACATCCATTTTAGTGATATTTTGTTATTGGGCATGTATTACTTGTATGATGTCTGCAGCTACGTACTAAAGATTAATATAATACTGAATCTATAAAATCATACAAAAATAAATCTTAGGCATAGAGAATTTAGGAGGTTGCACTGAGGCATATATGTATGCCATGCAATGTATTAATACTACAGATAGAGTCCCGGCAATTTGGTTTTATTAAGTGGGAGACTGGAAGAAAATAGATGATAATAAAAACTGTGTGGAGAATTAGGGCAGACTAAAATCAGGCAGAAAAGAAAAATATGCTGTAGATAAACACTGAAACAAAATATTGATTTATATCCATCAGCATCAACTCTGGGAAATGGCAGAAGGAGACATATCATGCTTGTCATATGGTCTCAAGTGGGGGTGATTCCTTTGGAGCCCATGAATCATTCAGTCTGTGAAGCAAAGAAGCTAATTCTAAGCAGCAATTGATCACTGAATTACAACAGTGGCCATATTGAGTACAGAATACATGTGTACACTGGGTGGAAGGAACCCTAGGTAACAAATCAGTCACATCAGACAGGCACATAAACAGGACAGTTGCACTGGCAGGTCTTGTCATTGTATCTAGGTAAAAATGACATAAGAATGTATGTTTAAAATCCTCAAATGGGGTGATATTCAATTTTTATACTAATCTCTCAATCTCTCTGATAGGCATTTTGTTTATGTTTTATATTCCAATATAAAATATCTAAGTCTTTTATTTATTGGAGGAACAGAATAGCTTTTTGAGGGGTAGTTTTTACTAGTAAACTTTCACAAAAATCAACAGTCTGATGAACAATCTTCTCTGAAAAATAATTTTGGCTCAATTTTATACACAAAGTGGTGTGTACAGTTAAAATGGCATTGATCTTATTCTTATATACAGGTTCTTAAAGAGAACAAATTCTTCAATGCCATTTTAACTGTACACACTTTATATCAGCAACTCTCTGAATTCTGGAGATCATAATTGTGTAGTTTAAATATAGTGTTCCTGTAATCAATTTTAAGATACAAAAGCAATTATAAATGGGCTGTCAATGAGATCAACAGAATAAAAATTGTTTCTCTGATGCATTTTCAAATTAGTTTTAGATTTAGGACAAGGTTACAGCATGAATTTGGAAAAATTTAGGAAATATACAAATTGTTTTTTTTTAAAGTGATTATTTAGAATTACTATATAGTCACCACTTCATAAATGTAAATACATTAAAATATTTGCAATCACATTTGCCTGGAATTATCCATAATTAATATAGTTACTTGTTAAATACTTGGCAGAGTATTTATAATACTTGGCAGAAAGCTTGAAGGAGAAAACTTTACACTGAAATTTTAGTGGTTTTAGTCAATTAAGAAATAAAGATAAATTCGTCTTTGGAATGATAAATTTCCACACTAAAGTTTGATTCAATTTACACAATTTATTCATATCTTCAGTTTCTTAAATGTATTCCATGCCAAGAGTGCTCACTGTTTTTCATAACAAGCAGGAGAAAATGTATCTTAAACATTAAGTAAAAGTATATTTAACACACATGTATCAAATGCCAATGAAATTCAAGGTATTTGATGGCTACAGTAGTGGATTCAGATAAGAACAAAAAAATCTGGTTAATATTTTACAGAAGCTTACTATCAAGTAGTATCAGTAAAATATTTTACCTACATTACAATAATATAAAAATAGAGATATTGTAACAAAATAAATTATAAAAGATTCATAAAAACAAAGTATAGAAAAAATTACTCTCTTTGGAAGAAGTTACAGAAATGTGATAAAGGAGGTAGGAAAAATTTAATTATTTGTAAAAAAGAAAAAATGGCATTTTAAACTTCAAAACAGTTTGAGTCCAGAGAAGAGACACAGTTTCGTGGAAATATAGTTGAAGCTCAGTCATGGGAAATAAATTTGGTGAAATTTTTTGAAATATTTGATGCTATATTTTAGATCATTACTAACCAAAACCTATTGATATTTTTCTGAGTATTGAAGCATAATACTAATATTGGGCTTTAAAAAGTTTATCTGAAAGCAATAAAACCTGAAAATGGAAAATGTGTAAACAGCATGTTCAATCAGAATTTTGTTACAAACATCCAAATAATAAAGTAAATAGAAAATGGGACTGATCGTGGTGGCTCATGCTGTAATCCCAGCACTTTGGGAGGCCAAGGAGGGCAGATCACGAGGTCAGGGGATCAAGACCATCTTGGCCAACATGGTGAAACCCCATCTCTACTAAAAATATAAAAATTATCTATGTGTGGTGGCACGTGCCTATAATCCCAGCTACTCAGGAGGCTGAGGCAGGAGAATTGCTTGAACTAGGGAGTGAGAGATTGCAGTTAGCTGAGATCTCATCACTGCTTTCCAGCCTGGGTGACAGAGTGAGACTCCTAAAGAAGAGAGAAAGAGAGAGAAGGAAGGAAGAAGAAGGAAGGAAGGAAGGAAGGAAGGAAGGAAGGAAGGAAGGAAGGAAGGAAGGAAGGAAGAGAACCCTGAATATGTAGGAATAAATTATATAACTTGTTAATGAAGGGACTGAGGGAGGAATATTCAAGGATGACTTGATATTTCACATTGAATAGTAAATGATTTAGGAGGAAAAGTCTGGAATAGGGGAATGGATGTAAAAATATATCTGTCTTTTAAAAGATTTGGAAAGAATCAGAACTCAGGAAGATATAGATTTGTGTTTTTCTGCATAGAATAAAGAAAGAGGTAGAATTAATATTGGTGCTTAGGAAGTCAAAATGGGTGCCTGGGAAGGAAGAATAACTTCAGAAGTTTTGCCATTAATCAGTATTTTCCTTCTTGAAATATTTTTCTTCCCATGACTTACAGCAACACGTTACTTCCAGGAGTCTTTTCCACCACTTTGTAAGCTCCCTTCCTCCTTGTGAGGAATTGCCAGATAGACACTGCCCAAGACTTTCTTTGTCTGACAGAAGGATGCTACCTGGAATGCCTAGAATATAAGCCTTCCACCCCGACCTTCTAACCTATAAGTTTTTAAAAACTCTGCTTTTGAAAACAACTCTGGCAATAGCTGGGCCTCTTCTTTGGCTTCCTTCCTGCCACCCACTTCACCCTTAGCTCCCTCATAGCAGACCTGGATTGGTCCCAATTTGTCACAGATGGCCAGGTCCTCAGTGCCTGCCACAATGTCTCTTCTGTTGTCCCTCCTGTCCTAGAGGTGGTATAGGTCCTATTGTTACTGGTTTCTAGGTCATCTCAAAGACCCCTGTTTGGCTCCCTCTGACCAGTATTTTTTTTAATTAAATACCTTCTGTTAAAAATAAATTGTGGGGTTTCCTAAAAGGGTCAAAAATGAATAAAACTAATTTCATCAAGGTCTATGCCACCTGTTATGAGAAATATCATGTAATCCTTATAGAGAACCCATGTAAATTTGATAGACTGTTTAGAATTGAAGGAGCTTAAATATTTGACATAAAACCTGCTTATTTTACAAATGATGAAGCTATAGTAATGAGAGTCCTATTGCAAATATAGGATAATACTTTGTCATCTGTCAGAGAGGAAATTTTTCTTCAGTTGAAGTGTATGACTGAGCAGGAGAATCTAAGAATTTAGAATGTCATTCCTAAAAAGGCAGCTTGATTTATTTTAAGTGAGGATGAAAGGCGGCTAATATTGGCAAAAGAAGTTTTTATTTAGATATAGTTTCATTTTATATAGTAATGTCAGTAAAAAGTAAGATTTTAAGTTTAATATTTTATTGTGTAATTAGTTAAAAAAAGGGATGGCTTAAGTTGCTGCAGTTTAAAATATAATGTAGAAATTTATAATAATAGCCATGCAAAGTTTCAATACCTAGAGATTTTGTAAGATCTCATTAAATTGATGTTACATAATGACAGTTGGAAATAAAGACTAACAGATGCTGTTACAGTCATTTTTCCCTTAGACAATTACATCCTATGTAGAGTGGGCAGTTTATTCAGAGGGAGTGTATTGACTGTGTAACCAAAAATTCCAATGGAACCATTATGGGAAGTTGTAATTTTGTATCCAGAGGTTCTTTAATAGTGATTATTGACCCATGAGAATGTAGTCATTACAAAATATAAAGGTTACTTTATCATTACCCTTCCAGTTTTTAAACAGTGAAAAATAACAGACAAGGAATGAGAAGGTGTGTCATTGACTATAGTGCTACAAATTAGCAGAGATAGCAGCATGGGCAAGGCATTTAATTTCTCTATCACCATTTTATCTATGAATTGAGGCTAAGATATATTCTGACAACTTCACAGAGCTGATACAAATATAAATAAAAAGCATCTCTCTGTATTATGCATATATTCATACAGAGATTATATATAGTTGTATATGTAACATATATACTGTATAATAATGTAGATGCGATAAATATTCTGAAGATTATCAGTATCATTTTTTTTTAAGTTTCAAGGATATTTACTGAATAGGTTTCATAACCATGAACTTGAAATATAAGAAATTATTTAGCTACTATTATAACTTCCCACACTTTACTTGAAGCTACTCTATGGAATAACTTTGCTTAGGTTTATGTTTATTTTCTTTATTAATGTTTGTAAACAAATAAATTACAAGAATACAGACAATCTATAAGATGAATGACTATCAAAATAGATGAACTATTTTCAAAATAATAAATCAACACCAGCTTTATGAATATTTGACTGGATTATATGCATATACTCACTGGTTTCATCCAAAACTGTTTTTTATGATTTGAGGAGGAAAAGCATATTAAGATAGAATCTCAGAGTTAAAAGTGATTTCATACTTGGTTTCTCATTCTTGATTGTGATGTATAAAGTTTTAACACAGTGAGGTATCTGAACTCATATATTTTAAACTGGTTAGACAGTTATTATTATCCATTTTATAATAGTTTGCTACCAACCCCTTAAATATCACATTCTACTTACCCTCATTGTACTTTGCTCATTGATTTAAATAACATAAAATTAAATAAAATGTAATAAACCATTATAATACATCTATTCCTTTTCATATTTGAGTTAAAGATTAGGTTGGAAATTCAACAATATTGTTCAATAAATATAGGGAAAATTGTTTTTAATTTTTATCCAATGAAACTATCGTGTATAAATTTATGTAACTTTCCTGAGGAACAGGAAAGCCTCACTTGCATGAAGAACATGTTTGTGAGTGGCACATGTCTATGAAAAGCAGAGTGTTTGTTGAGCATAAAATTAGCACAAAATGAATAACTTATGTAACTTAACTTTTTCATGGTGCCAGGCTTTAAACCTATATTTCCATAATAGCACTTACAGTATTCAGGGAGATATTACTTAATTTGAGTTTACATGAAAACAAAACAATGAATCTGCTAAATAAAAAAAATGTGATATCAAATACAATTTCAATTTACTTAAGTGACTAGATTACATCTGTGGGAACATTAACAATAAAATAAAATAAACATAAAAAATCATCATTGGTTCAATTAGATAATTGGAAACATATATATTATTTTTCTTCATCAATGAACTCTAGCATTCCTCAGAAGAAAGGAAAGGTTATATTTACAAGCTGATAATGAGATTAAATGACTAACCTGATTGATTTCAGAATGCTGATATAGATTTAGAAGTCACTAACATATAACCTGAAGGTAATTTATGCACTTAAAAACTAACAGGTGATCTCACAAATTTAGCATAGCAAATCCAAACAAAGCTTTAAGTTTTAGTATGTTATTCTTTCAGAATTTCAGATATTAACCACCTGCCAAATTTGAGAGCAGAGTTGAAATTTAAGCTGGCTGTGCTGTTCCATTCATTCGTAAATTTGAAATTATATTACTAATCATCTATATTATGTGTTTAAAGAAAACATTTCATTTGTATACTTTGATGAAAACTACTGATAGTCCTGAAGATGTAAGAATTTTATTATATTCAAAATTTTTCAATTTCTTGGGCATATCTAGCAGTTTGAAAATGCAATAAATACTTTTGGTCATAACTTCAGGTATTATAATGCTGAGTCCAGCAAACTATACAATGTGCCTTTTATAGTTTTCATTTTGTTTTAATTATTTTAAATAAAGAGAATATTAAATAGTTATAGATGTGTGGTGCTGCTTCCGAGGCCTCTGTGCTGTTCCATTGGTCTACGTCTCTGTTTTGGTACCAGTACTATGCTGCTTTGATTACTGTAGCCTTATAGTATAGTTTGAAGTCAGGCAGCGTGATGTCTCCAGCTTTGTTCTTTTTGCTTAGGATTTTCTTGGCTATGCGGGCTCTCTTTCAGTTCCATATGAACTTTAAAGTGTTTTTTTCCAGTTTTGTGAAGGAGGTCATTGGTAGCTTGATAGGAATAGCATTGAATCTATAAATTACTTTGGGCAATATGGCCATTTTCACAATATTGATTCTTCCTAACCATGAGCATGGAATGTTTTTCCATCTGTTTGTGTCCTCTCATGTTTCCTACAACCATCTGATCTTTGACAAAACGGACAAAAACAAGCAATGAGGAAAATATTTCCTGTTTAATAAATGGTGTTGGGAAAACTGGCTAGCAATGTGCAGAAAGCAGAAACTGGACCCATTCCTGACACTTACACTAAAATTAACTCCAGATGGATTAAAGACTTAAACATAAGACCTAACACCATAAAAACACTAGAAGAAAACCTAGGTAAAACCATTCAGGACATAGGCATAGGCAAGGACTTCATGACTAAAACACCGAAAGCATTGGCAACAAAAGCCAAAATAGACAAATGGGATCTAATTAAACTTCAGAGCTTCTGTACAGCAAAAGAAACAATCATTAGAGCAAACTGGCAACCAACAGAATGGGAAAAAATTTTTGCAATCTACCCATCTGACAAAGGCCTAATATCCAGAATCTACAAAGAACTAAAACAGATTTACAAGAAAAAAAAGAAAGAAAGAAACCCATTCAAAAGTGGGCAAAGGATTTGAACAGATACTTTTCAAAAGAAGACATATATGAGGTCAACAAACATATGAAAAAATGCTCATCATCACTCATCATTAGACAAATGCAAATCAAAACTACATTGAGATACCACCTCAAGCCAGTTAGAATGGCAATCATTAAAAAATCTGGAGAGAACAGATGCTAGAGAGGATGTGGAGAAATAAGAACACTTTTACACTGTTGGTGGGAGTGTAAATTAGTTCAACTATTGTGGAAGACAGTGTGATGACTCCTCAAAGATCTAGAAATAGAAATTCCATTTGACCCAGCAATCCCATTACTGGGTATATACCCAGAGGATTATAAATTATTCTATTATAAAGACACATGCACAGGTATGTTCATTTCAGCACTATTTACAATAGCAAAGACCTGGAACCAACCCAAATGCCCATCGATGATAGACTAGACAGGGAAAATGTGGCACATATACAGCATGGAATACTATGCAGCCATAAAAACCAATGAGTTCGTGTCCTTTGTAAGGATGTGGATGAATCTGGAAACCATCATTCTCAGCAAATTGACACAAGAGCACAAAATCAAACACCACATGTTCTCACTCACAGGCGGGTGTTGAACAATGAGAACACATGGACACAGGGAGGGGGAGCATCACACACTGGGGTCTGTTGTGGGGAGGGCTAGGGGAGGAACCACAGGGGGTGGGGAGGTTGGGGATGGATAACATGGGAAGAAATGCCAGATATAGGCGACAGGAGATGGAGGCAGCAAACCACCTTGCCATGTATGTACCTATGAAACAATCCTGCATGATCTGCACATGTACCCCAGAACCTAAAGTACAATAAAAAATTTTTTTAATTATTTATTTTAATTTGTATATATAGGTAACAGTAGAGAAAATATGAACACAGCAGTTTTAGTTGTATAAATGTAAGGTGAAAGGGGCCAGAATAATGTATTTGTTTCTTAAAAATGTCTTTGGGCCCAGCACAGTGGTTCATACCTTTAATCCCAGCACTTTGGAAGGCTGAGGTGGGCAGACTGCTTGAGGTCAGGAGTTCAAGACCAGCCTGGCCAATATGGTGAAACTCCGTCTCTATTAAAAATACAAAAATTAGCTGGGCATGGTGGCACACACTTATAATCACAGATACTCAGGAGGTAGAGGCAGGAGAATTGCTTGAACCTGAGAGTCGGAGTTTGCAGTGAGCCAAGATCACACCACTGCCCTCCAGCCTGGGGAGCAGAGTGAAACTCTGAAAGTCTTCAGTGCTCTTCATTTATTCTCTTTCAAAAAGAAACTTCTACCAGATTTATTAAATTCTTTAAGTTACTTTTCATTTAAAGAAATCTAAAACAACTGAGTTAATACCTATTTGTTTTTGTTTTCCATGACTCAACACTACTTCTTCAAAAAGTAATGCATTAATACAACACGAAATTAGTTGTCTGCTTTTTTTTTAATGAATTTTTGTTTACTGGCATATGGGAGGACACTCAAAGCATCACACTAGTTTAAAGTCAATTATTTTAAATGGATCTTGAATGTTTCAGTAAGTATCCCTTGTAACTTAGCACTAATAGACATTAAAATTCCTCAGCAAGAGGCATTCTGAAATCAACAATGCCATTTTGATATTAAAAGCACAGAGTTAAATTCAGTATTATAACTTAGCTTACCAATGATATCAACGTTATATGGATAAAAGTAAAATTGGTTGCTTATATTTAAAGATTGCTACAGAGTTCATATTTTATCTGAAAACTACAGCTGTTTATCTTGAATGATGTTGGTGAGTGCAACCATAAATAAGATATGCTTGTACATTATCTGAGAGAAGGTTGTTCTGAATAAAAAGTAAATAATATTTACTTTCAGCCTGAGAAGTAGTATGACATTATGTTATATTTAGCTTACTAAAATACAGTGTAATAGTAAAAATAACAAGATAAACATATCCATCCCCAAAACTGATAATAAAAAGCACTGAGAAGTACGAATAATACTTATTATTCTTACTCTTTATTTGTCTCTATGGGGATATGTACAAATTTTTATATTTTCATCTGTTTGACAATTTTGTGAGAATGTGATCTTGCAAATAAGGAATTCTTTTTGTGAATTTGGCTTTTGCTATTTTATTTTATTGTATCTTATTTGCTTTTTGAAAGGAAAATATGATCTCATATTCAGATATTACCGATTTGTCTTTTAACACCAATCATTAAAGAGTTAGACACTAGTGTAAAGAGACTTCAATATGCTTCCTCTTTGTTCTCTAAATCCTTCACAGGCTTACATTAACTTTTCTCTCCCCTTTTATTCCACATTAAATAATGTTTTATTATTCAACAATAAGTTTTTTGAATGTCATTGTAAATCAGATACACATACTTTTGATAGTGCCATCCTTAATAGGGATATTACTCATTGACATCTATGAACTTGAATTTATACCGTTCCCAGAATATCATTACAGCAGCCATGCAAATCATTATGGTACTCAAGGCTTGAGGGAAATAAATCAGAGTCTTAAGAAAATTAGTCAGCAATTTGAAGTCCTTTGATGGTTACAGACAGGAGTCATAAAAAAAAATCCAAACTCCTTACAGAAGCCCCGCCTCAATTCGAACCCTAACTGTCCTGCTTCATCTCTTTCACTTTCCATTGTTTGGTCCAGTTTTAAATAAATTTCTTCAATACTCTTAGCAATCCGTGTCTATGCTTTGCACAGCCCTTCCCTCTGACTAGAATGCCCTTCCCTCTGACTAGAATGCCCTTCCCAAGTTTTATTCCACCTATCTAAATCTTGCTATTCCTTCAAGTTTCTCCAGAGGTTAATTCCTTGTAAGATAATAATAATAGAGTTTCATTTAAACAATTGCACAGAACTGGGAACATGACAATAAATAAAAATGGTTTCTGTCCTGAAGTGACTATCCACTGGTTTTGGCCCTTCATTCTCGGTCTTACCTTCTTTTGTGACCCCAGAACTATGTTTGCATATTTTTATGGCAGTACATAATTCCTTAACTCTTATATCCATCTTCTTATAAGAATTCCCAGTAAATGCTAAGCTGTGCTGTAGTAGAAAGAGTGTCTTTTATGTTCGTATCCCAACATCTATCACAGTCACTAACAAACAGTAGGCCAACTACAAATATTTATTGAGTATATTAATGCATAAATGAATGAAGTGTCACATTAACCAGCATCAAAAAGAGGAGGGCATATAGAAGCGAACTTTATTACAATAAAATAAATGTATCTCATTTGTATGTAAGCATTATTTATATTCAACTACTTAAGATATAAATCTTTATAATATTCTACCCATGTAAGCATGTTTCACAGTAATGTAATTATATTTTTGATGAGTTTTGATTATCGTTCATAATGATTATTTCTGTACCTGAACAGTGAATTATTTAAGGACACTGGGGTTAGCAAGGTATTCATATTTTCATTTATTATGACAGACTGTTTTTACTTATCTTGAGACATAAACTTGAGTTCTTGTTTATTTAAAACAATTCTGTCATTTCTACAATTGTAAGTATGAATGTGGCTCTTGCTTATTATCCTGCTGAGCACTTAGGAAACTTCCATGAACTCAAATATCTATTTTTAAGATTGAATTTTTGCAAACTAACAAAGCACTAGGGAACATACTAATTGCAGTAGTGAAAGAAGTTCCCATCAGTTATTTGAAAAAGTCTGTACTACCTAGAATGAAGCCTTTTACGGTTTATATTATTTGTTCTTAAGTATCAAATGCTCTGCTACCTGATGTGTTCTAGAACTACACTTTGTATTATGATAACTAGTAGCCATATGCAGTTATTAAATTTAATTGAAAGTAAATAAAACATAAATTTACCTCTTCAGTTATACCAGTCACAATCCAAATACCCACTCAATAGCCATCTGTGGCTGATGGATACTGTATTGGACAGCACAGAAATAAAACATTTCCGTTATCTCATTTTCATCCCATTAGACATTTTCTTTCTCTTGAAAGTAAAAGAAACTTGACAAGTAAAGTCTAGCAAGATATTAAAATATAAACTAGAGCTAGATACTCTTTTATGTTCTATAATAAATTGTATGGGTTATACTTTTTAAATTATGTACCAATTTTCTTCATATGTCCATAATATTTTGTTTGAAATCTTGCATTCAGCAATTCATTTCATAATGCAGAATAAGTAATAAACATCTGGCATTTTCCAGGTTCAAATTCCTCAAGGTAAATGAACTCAGACTTCCCCAAAATTTAGAATAAACATATTTCCACTTAACAAAACAAGTTATACTTCAATTAATTTTTTTCTCTACAGTGTATAGCTTATTTTTTATTTGAAAACATAAATTATGCTTATATTACAGGATATTTTTAAATGTAGCCATATGGATTACTTAACTTTCAGGTTTTATTTTCTAAAATATTATTGATAATCAATGTAATATTGAGGATATTGCCTTATAAAATATAATTTTATTATCATTTTAATAATGTTGGACATATCATAATAACTGAGCTACTATATTAGTCAATTTCCTCAGAATTTTGGGGCTTTGAATGAAGGGGAAGTTCAGTCTCATTTTCAGGATGACAGGAGATACTAACATATTTAAGAAGTTGACTAGTACTCTCTAATGTATTTATCTATTCAAGAAATATTTATTGAATATCTACTACATTGTAGACTTTTTTTTTGTTTATATATGTGTTTGGGGGATTCAGTAGGGGAAAACATTGGGATTCTCAATAATCTCTGACATACAATTTTCTTTTCTTGATCCTAGAAACAACAGAAAGAAACACAAATATCTTCAACAATAAATATCTTACGATATTTGGAAAATATCAGGAGGGAATGAAGACCTTCTATTAAGGATGCTGCCTCTCCGCATTAAGATCCTTTAATCTGCAAAACATCTCAGTGTTGTGTGGTGTTTAACACCAGTTCATATGTTTTGCTAACAAATCCAAGCAGAGAGAGACTTAACTTGAGCTCTTGATATCAATGAGCCCATTTGAATCCATAGATCAGAGAAAAACCAAAATAATCTGAAATTTAGATACTAGATAGGGGAAAGAGGTTCACCTTATTGAGTGGACAGGCAAAAGCTTCCTATAATCAAGACTTCTTTGATCACATGCTATTCAGCTGATTGACAACACCAATATTCAGGTTATTATGACCCTAATGATCACACCACAGTGCAGGTCTTTATGGTCTTTTTCTTATCACACTCTACCTCCACTTCCTTCTCCTTTTATTCATAAAAAATGATACCCAAATGAAAATTCTGAAGAATTAATCACTTTATTCCTAACATAAGGATTTTCCTTAGGGACTTTTGTAAAGCTTGTTTGTTGAATTTTAGATTAGATGCTAGAAGAAGGTAAAACTAATAAAAATTTATTGTACCTTTTATCTTTGGTAAGTTCTATAGTCTAAATGTTTGTGTTTCACTGTCAGATTCATACTCTGAAATTCTAACTTTCAAGGTGATAATTTTAAAAGGGAATGCCTTTGAGAGGTGATTTGGACATGGGAGCATAACTCTCATGAATAGAATTAGCACCCTTATAAAAGAAACCCCAGGGAAAATTTGTCTCTTCTACCATGTGAAGTTATGATGAAAGACAGTCTTCCATGAACCAAAAAATGGGCCCTCACCACACACTGAATCAGCAAGCACCTTGATCTTGGACTCACCCAGCCTCGAAAACTGAAAAATAATTTCTGTTCTTTATAAGCTGCCCATTTTATGGTATTTTGTTATAGCAGTGCAAATGGACTGAAACAGTAGACAATAACTCCACCCCCCATACAATTAACAAGCCACTGTAAATATATTATGATGAAACATTTATTCTCCTTTAGGTTATTTCATTATTGTTTTATGATTGGAGGAGAGAGAAAAATGGAAGACAGAATGAGTAAAGGAAAGAAAAGAAAAAAAAATGGAGGAAAGGAAAGAAGAAAGCAAACAAGTAAGCAAAAATAGAGCATATGAATTATAATCAGGAAGGCTTTAGAAATATATTCTGTGTAATTTGCAAATCCCTAGATTTCAGAAACAAAAGGAAAGAAGGAAGAAATGTGGAAAGATTAAGGAAAGAAAGGAAAGGAAAAAGAAAATAAAAAAAAGAGAGGAATAGAAGGAGGCAGGGAGGAGGCAGTGTGAAAGGAAAAAAGGAGAAATGAAGAAAGAGTTTTTTAGAGTAATAAGTTGCTTTCATCTGAATTTAAACCATATTACTAGTAATCATGGATAAGCTCTCAAAAGGCACCTCCTAAATGTGCACTTAAACAACTTGACAAAACCTGACAGGTTGGATCCTCCCACTTGCTACATAGGTATTTTCAATGAGAGAACCGATGCTACTGGTTCAAACTGTACTTATGCAAGCCGAAGCAAAGTGGCAGCTTGGCATAAATTCAGACAGGGTTAATGATAGTGAAGCTGGTGGGCTGACAAATGTAGGCAATCTTTAAACAGCTCGTTGAAAGGTTGGCTGCTGAAATGGTAGGCAAAGTGATTCATTTGCTAAAAAGGAAAATAAAGTATAAATTATAATTAACAAAAGAAAACAGCCTTTAGAAAATAGATTCTGTCTTAATTTGCAAATCCCTGGCTTTCTGATGCAAAATAAACTTTTCCAAGGCAGATTTTTATCTTATGGGTTTAGCATTTACTAAACTAGGATAATTAAGTGAGTGTTTTTTTTCTCTATTCTACAAATTATATGGTCTTTAAGTTGACCTTTAGTTGAATTTGCTACTAAAAAGTCTACATAGAAAACAGTAAGAAAAATATAGCAGTGTGATTTACATAAATTGATGCATATTTTACTCTTCTGTTTAAATTAGCACACCTTAAGGTTTACAATGCTTCACTAACATATATTTGAAAGTAATTGGACAGTTCTACCCAGATGAAATTGGTTGTACAAGTGTAACAATGCAGAACACTGCTGATAACTGTGCTTTAATCATCCCTAAGTGTTAGTTGGGTTTATTCAGCTATGAATCAAGGTTTCATTTTTATTTTATGAGAAAATATTTTCATAATTATTTGAGACATATGAACTAAAATTAATATAAAATGCATGTATAAGAAAGAAAAGCAAGATGAACTCTCATATTTTACCTACCTCAGATTTTTGAGTAATTGTTCATCCACCCAGAGATGCTTGCTTTTTGCATTTTAGCTTTTGGGTAGCACATTCTGTTACAAGGAGAATAGCATTAATTGTGTTGTAATAGCTGCAACTAATTAAATATATAAATATCTTTAAGGAGAAGGCTTTTTTGTTGCAGTTCTGTCTCACATGAAAATTAACAAACGTAAGAATACATGAGTATATTTTTCCCCTCAAGACTATTATAAATGAAAATTATTTTGCATAACAAAATTTACTTTGCTACTACTAATCATATTAAAATTGTTAAATATCTTAAAGGGGGCCACAGACAGGTTTGGAAATTATAGTACTGTATCTTTCTACTATTTTTAAACTGTAAATTAATAAATTAAAATTTTGAAATCTCCCACTGTACCAAAATTTGTTAGAGGAAAGATTTGATAGAATCTATTGGTTTAAATGGCATTTGATGTATATTTTCTTTACAGATATAAATATCCACTTAGGAATTCTAAGAAAGAATTTAGGGACTATAGATGAGTGATGAATTAATACTTCAAATGTATTTCAAAATGTCTAATACTGTATATCAATATGTTAACTTCCATCATCAGTTGAGCCAGAGATTCTAAAATACTAATAAATACCAAACCTTCAAGTTCATATTTTAATGAGAATATACTTCACCAGGTGTTGGTTATTTTTAAGGACACATGTTTTGTATGCTAAAGCCCAGAAAATGTATCTGAATACTTTTGTATGATTCAATTTAATCTAACTATTCCATTCTATTCTAATTATTATATTTGTAATCATTTAATTTTCAAAAAGAATGTTAAGACAATTCAATAGAAAAAGAATAGTCCTTTCAACAAATGATGCTTGGACAAACTGAATTTCACATACATAACAATGTTGTTGAACTCCATCCTCACACCATACATAAATATTAACTCATAATTGATCATCATCTAAATGAAAACATGATAGTCCTAGAAGAAAATTTAGGTGTAAATGTCATGAACTTTAGTCATGCAAGGTATGACATCAAAACCCAATGAACAAAATGAAGGGGAAAAAAGATAAATTGTACTTTATCAAAATGAAAAACAATTGTGCTTTGAAAAACAAATATTAAGACATAAAAATGTTAACTCACCGAAACGGAGGAAATATTTGCAAATCACATATCTGATAAGACACTTGTATTAAAAAAACATAAAGAGTACTTGCAACTCAATAATAATAAAAAGACAAATAGCTGAATTAAAACAGATCACAGCATTTGAATATATATTTCTCCAAAGAAGATATACAAATGGTAAACAAGCACGTGGAAAGATTCTCAGCCTTATCACCACTGAGGAAATACAAATGCAGATGACAATGAGATCCTACTTCATATCCACCAGGAAGGTTATAATAAAAAAGGCAGGCAATTACAAGTGAAGAAATTAGAATCCTACTCCATTTATTTGTAAATGCAAATGATGTAAGTGATTTCCTCAAAAAGTTAAACATAGAGCTGCAAAATGGCCCAGCAATTTTTCCTCTAAGTACATATCCAAGAGAAATGAGAATATATATATGTAAAAGTTGCTATGAACTTCGTCCACACGTTTTTGTATATATATATTTTTTCATTTCTCTTGGCTATGTATCATATACACATACACACACACACACACATACACACACACACAATCTCCAAAAATGCGTGCATGAATGTTTATAGCAGTATTATTCATAATAGCCAAAAACTGGTGATAACCCTGATGTCCATCAACTAATGAATAATAAAGAAAATGAAGCATATACATACAATGGGTATAATTCGATGATAAAGGGTAAAGTAGTAGTGATAATTGCTCAACCTGGAAAAATCTTGAAAACATTATGTTAAATAAAACTAACCAGCTATAATAAACCACATATTGTGTAACCGCAAACATATAAAATGCCCAGAATAGAAATATATGTGTATATATATATATATATATATACATACAGAAAATAAAATAGTAAGTAAGCAGTGTGGGAAATGGAGATAGTGGAGAATTATTCCTGATGCGTGTCATAGTCTTGGTGGTGGTGGGGGTATTAAATATATTTTAAAATTAGAATGTGGTAATAGCTGCACGATTATGTAATGACATTGCTGAGGGTTAAGCATTTTAATTTCTCTTTTGTAGTCAATAAGTTGAAGCTTGAGGAGTTTAAGCAAGTGGCCCAAAGTTACGGATGTGTTTCCAAAGTGGAGGAGCTGGAAAAGCCGCTCAGGTAGCCTGACTCCCGGGTATACGCTCTGATTTCTTGGTTAAGATGAAGGCCATTTAACTGTGTCTCATTTGTCTCTTTCCCCACTACTTGTGAAATTGCCCATAAAACTTGTAAAACTACAATGCTCTGCCAATGGAAAAAAAAATAAACAGAAAAAACTGATATTGATTTATCATGATTTATTCTAGATTATGAATAACTTCACTTTTTTGGTTCTTTTCATGGTAAGGCACGAATTAGCATGAATTTCATTTGCACTGGGTTTCAAGGAAAGTGAAAATTTGAGTTGTGTTCTGTCTTTTTATTGGGAAGACTTTATTGCCTAATCTAGTGCCTCTCTCTTTCTCTCTCTTCTTTCCTCCCTTCCCTCCTCTCTTTCTCTCTCCTTCTCATCAAGATACTCAACACCTTTATTTTACACACTTATATCATGTTCTTATAAACTTTTTGCAAAGTTTCTAAATGTATAACTTTTCTATTCAAGGTTTAGTTGGCTATGACTTCTATTTCTCTCATCATCAGCATACACACTGTTATTTTGATTGATAGTGGTTGGTAGTCAGTCCTCGAGGAGGATTGTACCTCCCAGAGATAAATCTGTCTGTGCAGATTTCTGCTCGATAGTTTCTGAGTAGGCTGACAGTTTTGCCCAGTATTTTCTCATTTCTCATCTTTTTGTTTCAAATTTCTGTCTCACTGGCTATTAGAGGCATGCTAAAAGGCACGCCATTAAAGGCCTGCAGTAACATATGCTATGGAATGAGAAAGCAGAGGACAGAGATGTGTGTTTTTCTTTTATTTCCTGCCAAGTTCTGACATGTTTGATGGGGGAAATGCTTATGGTTTTATTTTACCATTATTCTGAATCTGCCGTGAAATGAATTCTGCTGCAAATATATTCAAGACAATAACACATTCCTGCTACATTTACACATACATAGATTAGGCTTGGATAAAAATGTATACAGATTTTCTTTTATATAAATTACTTTTTAACCTATACAATATCCATTTTGTTTTACCAAATAACAATACATACTCCATATCAGTTATACCTGTGAATTCAATGAATGGGAACACTTATAGCTGATTTTCCTTCTCTGTGAATAATATGCTTATAGTTTTATGCAGTTTTACAACAAGTATTTAACATTTCTACTACATTCAATAAAAAAGAAGATACATGCCCACATATAAATTTTACTAGTGAAAAGTAATAATAATCAACACAAAATAAAGTTGAGAAGAAAATTGTGTGACATATTAGATACTGACTACAATAATAAAAAGAATGATAATACAGTTAACATCCGTCACTTATTACTTGCCTGCTACTGTACTAAGTATTTTCATATGTTTTTTAATGTTTGTGACAACATTATCGAGAAAGTATTACTGCTTGTATTTTATAATGAAGAAATTGGTACTCAGAGTTACATGAATTCTCCCAAGTTACATGCCAGGAAGTGGCAACACTGCAGTTGGAATTGGTCTCCAGCAGTGGACTAGGGCCCCTGTGCCTAAGAATGAAAGAGAACACTACTTCAAAGCACAACAATATACAAATAATTTGTGTATGTCACAAGTATGGAATGTAACTGTGTGTGTGTTGGGTTGGGGAAAAGGAGATTAGAAGCAACAATTATTATTGAGACCCTGTTATGATACAAATATTATATTAACAAAAAATTATGCTAAATATAATTTCAAACTCTGTAATTTTTTTTTGTTACTCATTTAACAGCATCTAAATGTGTGCAATAGTTGCATTGTTCTCATGTTGTTTATGACTTTACACTTCATAGGTGAATACACTGGGATTTTTTTAAATTTTCCTCTTTTAAAATGTTTATCATGGTATCATGACTTTTTGACAGTAGCCTTGTTTTCAACTGCCTGTCAAAATAAAATGAACTGATTTAATCTCAAAGTATTATACTACACACGTTAATTTGAAAGCTCATTCAAAAGTGGTGTCTTACAAGTCTACTAAAAACAGAAAATTATTTTTTATTTTTATAAAGGTAATAATGAATTTATTTCCCATGCCTTGAAACTTTTCTTGAGACTTGCCTAAAAAGAATGTAAGACTCTTACGCTTCATAGAATTTGTAATGAATTTAGGTAAATTTCACAATTGTTAAACGAAAAATGATTGTTTGAAGACTGTTACATGCACTCAAGTTTAAAAGAGTAAAAGAATATTATATTGTGTGTTTTATAAAAATTAAACCACTGGTAATTGTTAGTTCAATTTTGATATGTTAATCCAAGAGTCATATTAGGTTCTGATATGTTGATAGTTTGAGTTCTAGGCACAATAGAAAGCATATGACATGTATTTCTCTTTTAATAGTTTATGTCTCCACAAGCTATTTCCCCCATTAAAACATACTTAATTTTTTCTACATCACTTAGTTGTATAAGATATAAAATAGGTAACCTATACATGAACCTATGATGATATATTAATGAAATAAGGGATCCGCTTATCCTATGATGATATATTATTGTTTACATTGTCATGTTTCCATTTAATATTATTAATATTACTAATATTAGTATTTGCATATTAAATTATATGTCTATTAAAAATTTTACATAGGTAGTAACATTAGGTTACTTCTGTTTTAATGTGGCTATGCTGTATTTAATATAATCAGTAACAGTGATGTTTATAAATTTCTCAAGAATGAGTGTATTGTACATTAGCTATGCAGTTGAGTTCCCCAAGAAATAGAATTTCAAGACTGAATAATCAATACATTTATTTTTGTATAAAATTCTATAGCGTATTCTGATACTTACATTTGAGAATGTATCATAAACAATACTAAATAAGGCACTTAGTCAATTTGGAGACAAAATACATTTCTTTCTTAATATTAAAATTAAACATGTTTCTTATTTTATTTTTATTGGTTGTTTTCTTTGTGAATTGCCTATGCATTTATGTTGCCTATATTTCAAATAGGTGTCTTTAATATTTATGACCTTGAAAACTTTTATGTATTAAGATCATGCTTATTTCAGATTTCTTTAAAATCTAATGTCTCTTAGTTTTGTATATGTATTAAACATATCATTACTGCTTTTGAAAAACAATATGTGAAGGAAAGTCAAAAACATGCCTGATTACAACACAGTGTACCAGTTGCAGACAAAAATAATATCTGTGTTTTTTAGCTATAAATACACCTAAAATGTCTTATTGTTTATCTATTATTTATTTATCTATTTATTATCTAAGAAAATTCATATTGGAAAGCATGGCTACCTAGAGCCACAAAAATGGAAGACAAAATGTTCGGTTGTCTGTTCAGAACCATAATAATAATTCACAGTACTTACTCAGAAAGTTTGAAACAGCATTAAATCATTTAAAGTAAAAACTGAAAAATGTTTATATAGTGACCTAAATAAATATTTGTAAATATTTTTAATTTTAATAGGTCATTGTAGTCCCTTTTATTCTTTGTTTTAATGAAGTCATTTCATTTTTTAGAAAAATGAATTCATATGGTATATGTCATCTGGTGTTTACCTCAATTAATGAAAAATATTTGCACCTAAGTTATTTTAAAAAGAAATCCAATCCTTACCAGAAATGTATTTGAAAATATAATTTTAATATTTTCCCTTCTTTCTCACAAAGTAACATTGATTTTTACTTTTCTTTTGATATTTTATAAACTAAATGTTGTTTTATTTTGGTTGCTCGTAATCTATCATATCGACATATAAAATATAGAAAAATGCATTCACATATTTATTGATTAACTTTGCTAATCAAAAATGTTATACAATTACTATATTTAGAAAAAGATTCTCTGGAAAACCATATATTTTATATATAATTATAGTCTTTCAAAAATACATATATAACTGATGTATATTAATTTTTCTTTTTAATGATCCAGCAGCCTACAATACCTATTCCAATTATTAAGGGTATAATTTGAGAAATATTTACTCCTGAGGATTTTTTTGTGATTTTTAAAAAAATCAATAACATTTCTTAGCAAGTAACTCCTAGAACTTTCTTGTCTGTTGTCAATATAGATACAAAATATAATAGAACTGATTTTAAAATTCAGTTCATGCAACATCTACATTTCTTTCTTAAAGTAAAACCTAAGATCATTACTAATTCACTTACACAATTTTTTAGTTAACCATGGTAATAAGATATTTCAAATAAGTTACATTTAAGCCAATAAACTTTTTAACAACATAAATCAAAAAACTTAAAATAATTTTATTATAGAACCTGTATGACAATATTGATATTACGACAATGTGTGTCTAACTGTGTGTGTGTGTGTGTGGGGGGGTGTGTGTGTGTGTTTCTCTGATAAATTATTCTCTGAAATACTCTTCCTTGAGAAATGAAATGATATATTTTAACTGATACTGTGAAAGGATCAAGCTTGGTGAAAGCATATATTTATTTGAACATAAAATATGAAATTTCAACAAAGTTTTTCTAGAAGTAATAAAATGTGAATTTACATGTTTAGAAATGTCCGGATGATATTAAGTCATTTGATTTATCCAAGAAAATATACTTTGAAAACAATAGCATACTTTGGTCAACATGGAGCAGTAATGGCTTCAATTTCTTCAAACAGTTATCTGTTCAAGGAACTAAAAAAAATTAAGCTTTTCATTTCTCTACAACCTACCACCTAGAACAAACCAGAATTTGATCTTATGAACATTAAATTGGAAAATGTATGTAAAATATTTGGCATACTTTCTGGTATTCATGATTAATTGGTGTTGTGTTTCAATTTATTATTTTCCTTAGTGTGTGAAAAGATAACCTGTCAGCCAAAATGTATGTAGATTTCAACTCCTAAAAATAGTAACAAAATGCTAGCTACTATAATATATGGAATTTTAAAGTGAGTTGCTAATTAAATTTTGATATTTTGCTTTTTAGATTTGTCTAATAATTATGATACATATATTTATATTGACTTTTTGTTGCCCTTGGGGTGATGACACTTGGGCTACTTACTGACTGGAGATGGACATGAGTGTATAGGAATATTTACACTCACATGTATTCTTAGAGAGTTTGTATGTGCTCAGTATATCATTCATCCACTTGATAAATAAATATTTACTGAGTATTTAAAATCATCAGTTAACTTGCGCACTTCAGAAATAATGCAGAACAAGAATGAGCTTTTCTACTAAGAGAATTGACAGCTATTAGATAATCATGCTAACTAATTTATAGTTGTTATCTGAGATAACTGCTCTGAAGAAAAGAGAGATGATATTTATGAGCACACAACAAAGCAGCCTTACTTAAACTGTAGTTTTGTATGGGACCTAGATGATGCCAAGCTCTCAGTACCAGCTACTCACATGTGAGCATTATGTGATATTTGTCTTTCTGTCTCCAGTGACAACCACAGTAACCAGCAAGTAATCAAACTATTTATTTGCTGGTTTGATTTATTTATGTGACGAAATAAATAACTTTATGTTGTCATCACTATAAGGAGAAAGATATTATTATTAAAATTAATGAATAGAAACATGTGATCAGGAGATATGTAAATAATTTTGGAAATATATCTTAGGTTTTATGAATACAGTATTTTTAAATAAAATGTATTGTTTCTAAAATGTCAAGAAAACACCTGGACTTGTCTAGACCTATATGAAAATTAAATATATGCTTTTAGAAGCATGACCAGGAAAAAATCCTATTTACCCTTTGTTGTGCACAAACTTAAGTAGCAAAATTAATTGTGCTAACTAAAACACCAATCACCACATATAAAGATTAGAGTCCTGGTCACATGTTATTGGCATATTTAAATGGTTGTAGGATAGATTAATGAATATCAATGATTATTCTATAAAAAAAAAAAAAAAAAAAAAGATAATAGATAATGGCCCTTTATCCCACTATTTGTTATCATATAACCTTTGGGTCATTATATTGCATTCTGTAAACACTGACAAAATTGATTATAGCAGAAGATTGTTGTGGATTGACTTGCTTCTTTTGAAAAATGTTTAATAGATAAATAGCAAAAACTGAATATTATAGATGAGATAACTAGGAGGATACTGTAATACCCTACGCCCTCACATCACTTTCCTATTATCATCAGTTATTTATAGAAATATAGGTACAGCAAGAGGAAGTTATGAATCACTTAGCTTTAATGGAAAGGATATTCCCTTTGGAGAAAGGAGTTGAGAGGACTAAGAGGGAGTGGGCTGGATCTAAGAGAAGAAAGTTTCTTGCATGCCTTTAAATTAACGAATACCACCTGCAGGTCTCAGCTCTACGATCAAAAGCTAATGGACTAAAAGTGGGAGTAATTGGTACAAATGTTAATGAACCTAAAAGATTGTCAGATATATTCAAGGATAATTTTGTGGTATTGCATGCTGGCCTTTTAAATAATTTTAAAATAACTGTTAATTGTTGAAAGACATACTATCTATATATTTTTAAGATTTTTACAATTACTAATATCCTGTCAATACATTTTATGGTCATTGGAGTGTGTTTGTTCATAGGGCATATTTAAATAATATTAACAGTTTAATTATTGTGGCTTCTTATTTCAAATGCTGCTAATAGGGTGTAAATACATATTGCATAAATTGTATTTAGTGAACTAACAAAAACTATTTTAAAATTTGATTGAAAATAACACATTTATATAGAAGAATATATAATCATAAATTTAAGCAATATTTAAATTTTATACTGGGTTTTGAGCCAGTGTTCACAATAATGATTTTTAATTTAGGATTGCTTCCTTTGATTTAGGAAATATTAATAATGTGGCAAATACATAAGTTGTATTGAATCAAAACATTCTAAATGTCAATTGCTATATATAGTTTTCTATATAAATGATACAATTTTCTAGTTTGTAAAGATAGCTTTTGGTGGCCCTTTAAATTAAAGACTGCTTTTATTTAAACGTATGTATGCTAACTACTAGATTAAGTTAGATAATAAGTCTCTAAAAGAGGTATTTTATATGGTTTTTGGCATATAAACCTGTGAAAAATATTTCTGAAGTTCTAGAAATCAGTATTGAAAAGTTCAGGTATCTGAAAGTATACAACAATGGAAATAGAAAAAAATCTATATAGCATTAAAAATAGAAAAAACGTGTAAATATTTATTACAAACTATGTACTACACACATACATCTTTGCCTAATTAAATACACAAGCATATATTTTTAATTAATTAAATCTTTATGCTACCAATATAAATTTTCAACATTATTGGTGCTGCATAGGTCACAGTTGTCTTTTTTTAACTTATTATTTTTTCAAAACACCTATAACAATATTCTTTTGCTCCTTTTTGTTGGTATGGTTTCTTTTCATAGTACTTTTTTTTAACCTGTTTCTAAATATCTACTTTTTATTATTCATAAAACCACAAGATTTAGTTTTTTAGTCTGTTGCATTTTTTCTTGTCTATTTCACTGTGTTCTTCCTTTATCTTTGTGTTTTTTTCGTTTACTTTCTTAAATTTGTTTTCTTTTATTTTCTTGAACTGAAGACAGATAAAAATTCAAATTACAGATAATCAACCTGTTATTATATATCTGGATACATAGATATTTGAGGATTTTTTTTTTAATTTAATTTCCAACTTTAAAGTTCCGGGTTACATGTGCAGGATGTGCAGGTTTGTTACATAGGTAAACGTGTGCCATGGTGGTTGGCTGCACAGATCATTCCATCATTCTGGTATTAAGTTCAGCATCAGTTAACTATTTTTCTTGATGTTCTTCTTCCTCCCACCTCCAACCATCTGACCGGACCATGTGTGTTATTTCCCCACCATGTGTCCATGTGTTCTCATCATTCAGTTTCCACTTATAAGTAAGAACATGCAGTATTTGGTTTTCTGTTCCTGTGTTAGTTTGCTAAGCATAATGGCCTCCAGCTCCATCCATGTCCCTGCAAAAGACATGATCTTGTTCCTTTTTATGATTGCATAATATTCCATGACATATATGTACTACATTTCTTTACACAGCCTGTCATTGATGGGCATTTAGGTTGATTCCATGTCTTTGCTATTGTGAATAGTGCTACAATGAACATACACATGCATTTATCTTTATAAGAGAACAATTTATATTTCTTTAGGTATATACCTAGTAATAGGATTGCTGGTATCATTCTGCTATGGTCAGAAACATACTTCCTGTATACAATTTTGACAATTTAAATTTGTTTGGACTTAACATAAGGCCCAGGATATAGTCCATTTTTGTAAGTATTCTTTGTGTACTTGGAAACAATTTGCATTTTGTAGTTGCTGGATGAAAATTACATGTATTTCTATATCTTTACACTTTTTGGTAATTTTATTCAGTTCCTGAAAGTAGGGTGTGTTACAATATGTGTTAAAATATTTAACTGTGTTGTGAATGTGTCTATTTCTCTTAGTTCTGTCAGTATATGCTTTTGAATTATTTGTTATTGATGCTACATTCACATAATATAAAATTAACTATATTGAGGTGTACATTTCCATGGGCTTTAACAATGACGTATAGCTACTACCTATGTGAATTTTGAAAAAATTTTAATCACTCCAAGATGAAGTTCTTCCTATCATTTTACTTTTATTTCTGATTCAATATTTGCTGGATTGCTCTAAACGTTTGATTTTTTTTTTATCATTTCAACTTTTATTTGAGATCTATGGGAAAGAATTGCAGGTTTGTTACATAGTTATATTGCATGAAGCTGGGGTTGAGATATGAATGACCTTGTCACTCAGGTAGTGAACATAATACCCAGTAGTTAGTTTTTCCTTCCTTGCCCTACTCCCTTCCATTTTTATGTCCATGAGTACCAGTGTTTACCTCCCACTTGTCAACAGCAAAAATAACAGAATAGGCAGATCCAGCCACCTGTTCTTCCACAGAAACACCACTCACTATTTCTAAATAAATATTCTTCAGTTTTTGTTTTAAAATATTTAATATTTTTATAAACTTTCTGAGGAAATATGCATTATTATTATCATTACCCTGGACAGACAAGAGAGTCTTTTGTCTTCCAATTTATAGGACTTTAGGTAGCCATGCTTTCCAAATATCAAAATATCACCTTTTAAGTTACATGTCTTAGATGCTAGCTAGCTAGCTAGCTAGCTGGATGGATGGATAGATAGATAGATAGATAGATAGATAGATAAAGGCATTTTTAGGCATATTTATAGCTATAAACACAGATATTGTTTTGTCTGCTATTATTTTTTTTGTAATCATGCCTGCTTAGAAATTTCCTTTATACATCATTTCTCAAAAGCAGTGATGCTATGTTTAATACACATACAAAATTAAGAGATGTATTAAATTTGGAATACATTTAAAACATAAGTTATCTTGACAAAGTTGATTCTGACACATTGTGATAAATTTTTAGTGTTTCTGTTGGGGACAGGCCCTTAGAGCTTCCTATTCTTCCATTTCTGCTGATGTGTTACTATATGCTTTTGTATTTTAAAACTATATTATTAGTTGTATATGCATTGAGAGTTGAAATATCTTCTTGCCTAATTTAATCTTTTATCATTTAGGAATATCTATTCTTATCACTAGTTGTATTTTATAGCATGAAGTCTAATATGTTTGATATATTAACTGTATGTACTAAATACATACCAGTTTTTCCTTAGGCTTATCTTTGTTTGGTATATATATCTTTCCCTTCTTTTACTCTCAACTAGCTATGATCATATACTTTGTATGTCTCTTGCATGCATCATATTATTTGTAGTATATCTTATTCATTCGAAAACATTTGCTTTGAAAAGAAAGCAGAGGAGTAGTAGAATCTATTATAATAGTGGTTTGGAAGACCCAAAATTGTATTTGATATATTTTCCCAAATTGATTTATACATTCAGTGATACTTCAATAGAAGTGTGAGTATCGGAAAGAAAGGGGGTTTACAAGCTGATTTTAAAAATGTAGCCTTTTTTATTGCTTCTTTGGAATTTTGCTATGCATTTGTCTAAATGTGATTTCCTTTCTACTTATCTATTCTGCTTGGAGTTCACAGAATGTGATGAATCTTTGGCTTTTTGTCCATCAGTTTCAGGAAATCTTGGTCAGTATATCTTCAAGTGTTGCCATTGACACATGCATTCTACTGCCTCTTCTGGTGCTCCTGTAATGCATATGTTAGGCCTTGTCACTGATTCCCATGTGTCTGGTAGAATATTTTTCTGTATTTTAACTTTTATTTTCTGTGTGATTCAGAAAAATACATTTTCTATCAACCTGTATTTTAGCTCAAACATCTTTTTTCTCCTGTTAGTCTACTGTTGAAATGCAATACTTTTAACTTCAGTAATGATCTTTATAACTTTTGGCATTTTTATTTTATTTCATTTTCCATTGATCAATTGAGCATTTTGTTTGATTGCATTTATTTCCTTAACATGTAAATTATACTTCTTTTTGTCCAAGAGTTTGCAATATACATCTACAATTACTCCAAGTCCATTTTTAAATAACTTTGTACAACTTCATGGATAATATGAGTACACTATAATACAAGTAACATAGTATTTCCAATTCCTTCTTCTATACCTTATAGTATTGCTGTTATTCATTTTATTTATCCATAAGTTATGAAGCTATAATGATAGAATACATTGTTGTTATTATTTTGAACAAAACATTATTTAGTAGATCAATTACTAATAAAAATAATAGATTTTCTTTACCCTCACTCATTACTTCACTTACACTCTTCCTTTATGTATGTAAATCCTTCCTCTCTCCCTGTCTCTCTCCCTCCCCACTTCTAGTCAACCTGCCCATAGACAAATTTTCATTAGCTGAAAGCTGAAATGATACGTAATTTCACTGTGGTGTGTATATATATATATATGTATATAATATATAATTTTTTCATAATTTTATCTTCAAAATATTAAGAACTGATTTACTTCCCACTACTAAGTTACCTATAAGAAAGTGAACATATTTATTTATTGTAATTGTCTTTTTAAATACAGAATATGACCACTATGTCAGGAAAGGGTTTGGGTAGATTCTGTTTTGATTACTTTCAGGATCTGCAACATTAATATAATGAATTTCATATTTTCTTTGTGTCTAAGTTCAAATAGAGCCACTTACTGACAAGCTCTGCATATTTCAGTAATTACAATGCTTCCCTAAAACTATTTTCTACTCTATAAAAGGAATAATAAAATTATATATCTCATTCGGTTTTTGTTAGTATTTAACTTATGCTATATACTGTATTTAGTATAGTGCTTGACTTTACTTAGCATACTTCTTGAAAAGTATTAAATACTCAATAAGTAGCCAATTTATTATATTACTGTAATCATATTCATTGCTAATTGCAGAAAATTTTCAGGATCTTTTAAATTGCACAGCATCATTAGGGTTGATGAGCCAATTTTGCTAACTTAAAATGAGAGTTCCCACCTATTTATTAAATTATTGCTAAAATTACTATGAGACAGTTCTGCATCTGACATCAGGGATTTTAATATTATAACTTGTGTTTTGTGTCAGCTTGGACAGTTATAAAACAGAGGTGACAAATATATAAATTATATATGATATTTGTTGCTTATTCTTTTCAGTTTCTTTAACATTTCATATAGTGCCAGACTGAATGAGCTATTTCTGTCTAACCGACAAATGCAATAATTTATTGGGCTAAGTGTTTAGAGAGTTGCAACAAGGGAGATTTTTAACTTCAGTGTCAAGATCCTGTTGCTGCTGCAGGCTATTTACCTCTTTTCAATAGCAAGGTCACCAAGAGAATCACCTGCCTTTTTGGATGTGAAAACTTCTTGGCAGAAAAGGGGTTTGAAATTCTCACAGCTGGTCAAGAGGTAGAGAAGATTTGAATATGCTGCATATAACAAAAAAAAAAAAAAAAAGATCTTTTTGTTTTTTTTTTTCCCCCCTGCATAGCTGACTTTGTTTTAGCTGGCATTGTTACCTTTGCCTGTGCCAATATTTACCCCTTGGATAACAACAGAACAGGCCCAGTGTCTCAGTGTTTCAGCCATTTTTAGCCAGGGTACACAGGCAATATGATTTCATCAATGGTGTTTTTTCTTATATTGGTTAATGATGTTTATTTTCCTTATATTGCCTCACAAGATTCTTTTTGTTTCACTTTTACTCATCTGTACATCTCATCTTTTTTACAAAATTTAACTTTCTTCCATATAATTTTACTAACCAAATATATGCATAATCTGTCTGCAAAATCCATCTTCTTGCTTGATAAATTATTACTCCCTTCTCTATTATATATTTTATAAATGTTTCCCATATGTGGTTTTTTACTTTTTGATTATGTTTTTACAGATTAATTGAATTATTATTTATCAACAGTAAACATTATTATTAATCAACCATAGTTAGTAAATGCACTAAACTCGACAGCATAGTGAATCAAAGAAGTATGATTTTTCAGTTTGCATGTTCCTCACATTTATACATATAAACAAACTAATATCCTTCACCCCAAAGCTTCATTAGGGGTGTGATTTATAACAAACATCAGCAGGCACAAATTTGAAAAAGAGTATCAGCCTCTGCAGCCTATAAAGATTGGGATACATTTTTGTTGGCTGTAGACTCCATATTTTGTGAGTCACATTTAAAATCTGATTGCAGATCCTTAGCCTTTTGTTTCTTAATCTCCCTGTTTACCCTATTGGGTAGGTTGACTCAGGTTATCACCTTGCATTTACCAATATCAGCATGAAAGAAAAATAATATCTTTCTCTCTGAGGCACAGTGCAGTTTAGATTTTTTTTAATACTTGAATGCCTTTATTTCCTGAGAGAGATTCTCCTAAATTGTGAGAAAGAACAAGTTTGGGCTTCTGTCTCAGGATGTGACATAGGAGGACACTGAAAATCAGGTCTGTAAGCTGGAAAATGTTTCAAAAGAGAGAAAAGATTGATTATAACCAAGAATGGCAAAAAAAAAAAAAAATGCTCACACTGGTTTTGTGCCCACTAAATCCCTAGTCCTTTCTGCTTGTGAACTTTCACACCTTTATAATTACAATAGGCACCATTCTTATCCTCATTTTTATAAGTGAATAAACCAAATCATAGAGAGATAAATAACTTAAGATCTTGCAGTCAACAAGTGGTCAAGGCAGAATTTGAACCCTAGCAGTTTGCGGGCCCCACAGCACATGTTGTTAATCATCATTATTATGTCATTATACTAGAAGTACTACCGAATATCATGTGTGATAGCAAAAGTGAGTGGAAAAGAGATACCTGTATGTTCCTAGCATTGATAAGGCTGAAAAATTACTTGAGTTGGTAACTGTGATAGTTAAGACAACAACCTCCTATAAATAACAAGGATGACTACATAATTTATCATCCAGACCTAAACACTTTTGAGGATGAAACGGGACTATTAGTAATTATTCTGAGACAACAGACTTAATTCAGGGCCATCTCAGGTAAGCTGGACATTAGATCAGTTAATGTATGAATGGCTTCCCAATAGTTCAGAAAATAGGGCCAACACAGAAGATTGTTACAATGTAGCTAGTGGGAGTAAGCCAGGAAATAACTCTTTTGTGTCAATTTTTATGTAAACATTTCCTGCCATGGGCAGGTTACTTACTACATTTATTATAGGTTTTCATAAAGTAATATTACACCTTGCAGAATATCCTTTATGGAATTTCATTTTAAAATTCTGCTTGCTTGATTTTTATTTCAGAATATGACAAAAAAATAATCATATGAAATCCCTTAACTGTACCTGTTTCAAGATGGGTTTGTGACAAGTGTACCTTATATCACCCAATATCCCTTCTAAAAATGTCACACATAAAATATTTCATTTAGAAATCAATGTTAGAAAAAGTGTTTTCTCTAAAATAGATTGGTTTACTTTTCTGTAATTATGAAAATTAGTTCATTCTGTTTTAATTTGGCCTGCAAAATATGTTGTCTCTTCTAATCTGCATGCTTGTCTTCTCAAGTACTTGGTCTTCAGTATCTATGTATATTTATATTTTTTCTTGTCTGATTTTCTACTTCAATGTTCTGTTTTTAAATAGTGTAAGTACTTTTTTTGTACACAGTTTTCAATCCTTCATGAAATGGGATTGAACAAAGTATTGTAGGTGCATTTAAGTTGTAGCAAACCAGTAGAATCTAAATATAGCTTTTACAGTGATCCTTCTGTAGACAACTATTGACAATGTTTTTTGTTTAATTTCTTTACAGGAAAATACTTAAATGAATGCCTACTGATTGCATCATCAGTGTTTCTGAATACCTAATTTATATATACTTTATCCTCTAAACCAAAATAAAGGCAGCTCTGTTCAGAAGTGCTTCAATTCTTGCCACTAGCTCCCCTAAGTGGGGAAGGCTGGCATAACACTGATTAAATAATTAGGTGTCAAACCGTTTGCACAAAAGACAGCAAGAGTGGTACCTACCCCAGAGATCTCTTTTACATTTCTTAAAATGCTGTCAAGATGAAAACATGGAGGGCCATAGAAGAGAACAAGTTTTAGTATATTTAATGTAAAAATTCATAGTTTTATCAGAAAAGGAATTTTGTAAGGATTGAAATTTGGAAGAGCATAGACCTGTGCCTGATTAGATGTGTTATATATTAAACCTAGTGAACAAGAGTTGTCACACTATCCCTGGTTCTAGAATAATCATAACTTGAAAGGATCTTGTACCGTAGTGTTCTTCCCCAATATGCTGAATTACTTTAAGACATGGAAATTTACTTGGTAGAAGTCATTAATATCTGTACAATAACTAAATGTGAATATAAAGAGCATAATTTAAAACATACTAGATAGAAAGGATTGGAGAATAGGGACTAAGGCACTCCTCAAAAACTGGATAAAGAAAACATAGGGCCTAGATTGATTTGCACTCAGTCAAAGGAACATAAGTAAATTTTAAGTGCTCTCATCACAAATAACTGATAAGTATGTGAAGTATGTCACATGTTAAAGAACTTGACTTATTCTGCAATGTATATATTTTGAAAGATCAAGTTGTATACCATAGATGCATACGGTTTTATTGTAAATATTAAAAAGACAAGTATAAATTCTATAAATAATTTTGAAACTACAGGAAGAAAATAGTGTCTCCCAAGATCTAGAGGAAATACACAATTTATAAATATTTTCTGTGACAAAAATAAAGTAATATGACAGTAATTTTCTCTTTAAAGATTCCGAGGCACACATCTATTTCTAACTACAATATTAAGCAGATTAGATAAACATGATAGACAGATGCATAGATTGATTGAATTGTGTTTCCCAAAATGATACCTCAAGTTCTAACCTCTGGTAACTTTGAATGTAACCTTATTTTGAAATGAGGCCCTTTCAGGTGTAATCAAGTTAGAATGAGGTCAGACTGGATTAACATCTACCTTAATCCAATGATTGGTGTCATTATAGGAGACACAAAGAGAAGAGAATGCCATGTGAAGATATACAGACATGAACACGGGGAGGAAGATCATGAAAAGACAGAGGCAGAGATTTGAAGTGGCAACCACCAAAAGCTAACAAGAGGCAATACAGTATTTTTCTCTTCTGTCTTCAGAATAAACATGGCCCTGCTGCCACCATAATTTTCAACTTATAGCCCCAAAGCTGTAAGATAATAAATTTGTTCTTTTAAGCCAACCAGTTTGTGTTATTTTGTAAAAGTTGACCCAACAAACCAACACAGAAAAGTAGACAATAAACTAGAGAGATAAATTACTATACACAGAGGAAGCATGTCCCTACCCTGAGTTTCATACCTGGATAAAATAAAGTCCTGTCCCTTTCAGTGTTACTTAATGATGCTACATTTGCTTTGCTCCCTTGAGACTCTTTGTGGGGAGCCATGAATTCTTTGCAATGTTTGATACATAGAGGAGGCATGGTAGTTAAGCAAAAATTGCTATAGCTCTTACCCTAATTGATATGGTTTGGCTGTCTCCCCAACCAAATCTCATCTTGAATTATAATCCCCATAATTCCCACATGCCATTGGAAGGGACCAGGTGAATCATGGGGGCTGTTTCCCCTATGCTGTTCTTGTGATAATGAGTGAGTTATCATGAGACCTCACGGCTTTATAAGCATCTGGCATTTACCTTGCTGGCACTCATTCTCTTTCCTGCTGCCCTGTGAAGAGGTGGCTTCTGCCATGATTGTAAGTTTCATGAGGCCTCCCCAGCCATTTTGAACTGTGAGTCCATTAAACTTCTTTTCTTTATTATTACCCTGTCTTGGGTATATCTTTATCAGCAGCATGAGAATGGACTAATACACACTAATCTATAATATAACCAAGAGTATACAAACATGACCACAAGAAACATCATTCAAAAAGTCAAGCTTCACCTTAATTTAGAAAACATGTATTAGCAGGGAAATGCTTTATTAAAGGAGGCCTTTCAGACACCAATTTTTTTAACTTTTATTTTAGGTTCAGGTGTACATTTGAAGGTTTGTTGCATAGGTAAACTAGTGTCATGGAAGTTTGTTGTGTAGATTTTTCATCACCAAAGTATTAAACCCTGTACCCAATAGTTATCTTTTCTGCTCCTCTCCTTCCTCCTACTTTCCACCCTCTAGTCAACCCCAGTGGTCTGTTCTTTCCTTCTTTGAGACACCAAAATTTAAACATCTTTTCCTTTCCATCTATTTACATTCTAGATGGGTGAGAAATATTCTTATGTATATATATGGGTACGTACATATATATATATATATATGTATGTGTTTATGTGTACGTAGGCATGCACACATGCATTTATGTATTTATGTATACATGTGGAACTCTATGTATGCATTTAGAAATATAGATTATGCAGTCTCTAGCAGATTTGTTTTAGGTGAAAGAAGACATAGAAGCTGAATATTTAGGTCAGGTGCAGTGGCTCATGCCTGTAATCCCAGCACTTTGGAGACCAGGGCAGGCAGATTATGAGGTCAAGAGACTGAGACTATCCTAGCCAACATGGTGAAACCCCATCTCTGTGAAAAATACAAAAATTAATTGGGTGTGATGGCGCATGCCTGTAGTCCCAGCTACTCAGGAGGCTGAGGTTGGAGAGTAGCTTGAACCTGGGAGACAGAGGTTGCAGCGAGTCAAGATAGTGCCACTGCACTCCAGCCTGGGGACAGAGTGAGACTTCGTCTCAAAAAATTTTAAAAAAAAAAAAGAAGAAGAAGAAGCTGAATAACTAGAAATATTCTCTTCAAATCATCTGTATTCTGTCTGTTTTCTTAGAAATTATTTGGGTACAGCAGAGGTAACATTATTTAATTTAATTCAAAAATTAAAGCCACTAGTTGCATATAGGAGTCCCCATTTATTCACAGAGGATACGTTCCAAGATCCCCAGTGGATGCCTGAAACCACGGATATTACTGAATCCTATATATCTACTACATACAAATTTCTTTTTTCTTCTTCACAATTTTATGGATAGAAGATTCATTCTAACCATAAGTCTTAGCAACCTCCACATACATTTATTATTATTATTTTTGCTAGGTCAAAAATTTTACCTTTGCCATTATAGGAAGCACTTTAGGGCTAACTCTGGCATATCTGAATTGATGGCATCACTACTCTTGCTCTGGGGGGTCATTACTAAGTAAAGTAAGGGTTACTTGAACAAAAGCACTAAAAAAATACAGTTGATCTGGTATCTGAGCTTGCTACTCTGTGGCTAACATGTGGGGGAGTGTTTCCTTTTATTAAAGATGAGTGTTTATTTTTATTCAATATGACATTGGAAATTTCACACAATTTAGAAACAAGAACTGACAAAATAATTTGAGAAGGAAGAAATATAGTTGTGATTATTTGCAGAAAACATGATGTGTAGATAGAAAGTCCAAGGAATCAACTGTTAGAATTAATAAATGAATTTAGCAAGAATTCTGAATCCAAGTAAAAATTTAAAATATATTATTTATTAGAACAGAAATTATAAAATAAAATTAAAGGATATCATTTTTGGTAACATACAAATCAGCTTCAGATTTTCAAGTAAATCTGACAATCATATGCAAATCTATAAAACCTTACTGAATATAGTAAGTCTTAAGTGAATGGATTGTGTTACTAAGAGATGTTCATTTGAATATTCTCTCAAAACTTATCTGTATTTCAAACATAATTTCACTCAAAATCTCAGCAGTGTATTACCAATCCTAGTATATTCTATAACGTACATATAAAAAAATATTTTAACGCAGGTAATCTTGAATAAAAAGAACCAGATTGGAGAATTTACATTATAAACTATGTTGACCTACTAGTAATTAAGGCATTACTTAGTTACTAAAAGTATTTGTGAAGAGATAGAAAACTGGACATAAGAGTACAGAAACTGCCACATTATTTATAACAAAGAAGACATAGAATAGTGGAGAAATTATGCACTTTTGATAAATGTAACTAGATCAGATCAGTTGAGAGATAATATTTCCTATATGCATATATTACATGTATGTGTATATATTTTTATGAAACTAAAAACATATATATATGTGTGTGTGTGTATATATACACATGCATGTTTATAAAGATTTCCTATATATAAATAGCAGGTACAGTCCCAATAAAATAAATTAACTTATGAATTTATTTCTAAATTATGAGTTTATAATTTAACTTTTCTAATTGGATTCAGCACAGTTAACTAAAGTTAACTCCTTTAATAATACTTGTGTTTATATGTTTTCCTAGTCATTAATCAAAATTCTCAAGAACATTGGTGGTGGTGCCTCATTTTGTTTTTCTTTTAAAATTACTTTGTACCAGGCATTGTATTTGAAAACACACACACACACACACACACACACACACACACACACACACATAAAAATATATTAAGCCCCACCATAGCATCATTAGGAGGTTTTTGAAATGGCTACTTATAATCTTCGACGTGCTCTGTACTGCCATTTTCATTTGATTATCATTTCCTTAGAAGACAGAAGACTTCTATATATAAAGGTAGACTAGAACTCACTCTCCATTTCTGAAAACTATCATTAGTAAGTTACACCCTAGGTAAAATGATCCAGTAGTGGTCACAATTTCTATTTTTTTTTTTTTAGCACTAAGTCAAATCAAGTGACATGGTTTTACTGTGGATTTATATCTGTCATATAACCACGTGTAGGTTGGCACGCATTAGAAATCACATACCAAAAATGTTTTTCACAAAAAAAATGGATTTATATTAGTTGTCCTTATCTAAGTGCATCTTTTCTTATGTAAACATGGCACCCAAACATATGCTAACCAAACAATAAGCTTATTCCACTCCGGTTTGGTTTCCATCTATACAGAGAATAAAAAGGTGATTGTGTTCTCTGTCTTATCTGCTGCTGGTATGTGAAGAACTGATTCACATAAGGAAAATCAGTTGAGACTAGCAGCCCATAAAGTGAAACAAATGCTCGCATGCACAGTTGATAGTAATTCTTCTAACTTTTAAGCCCTTTATATTGGGTACATCTAACATTGAAGATTAAAGATGACTGATTTCCCAAGACTCTTGTCATGCTTTTTCTCCTTTTTCTTTTCTCTCTCTCTCTCTTTTTTTTTTTTTTGCTGTTAGAATTAATTATAATGATGATGTTCTCTTTTTGTTTTAATAAATACTAAAAAATCATCACATAGTCTCAACTTTCTACTGAATATAATTGTGTGATTTTTCAAAAATCTCAGTGTGTTTATCAGTTTTCACTAGGCTTTGGACATAAAAGGCTTTATTTGAATATTTAATAGTTTTTCTATCAATGATGCAATGGAGAAAAAAGAACAGTAGACTGCCTCTCAAATAAATTTGTTATGTACATTTTTTTCTTTTTGTTTTTCTAATCTTTTTCAGCCATTTGTAAAAGTTATGACACTATAAATTTACAGCAGACAGATTTACCTTTTACATCATATTAGCAATCTGTTCACCTGTTGTGCTTTTCCTTGTAATCTGATGTTCAATAAATTCCATTTGCCTACTGATCCATTTTTATGTATTGGGAATGTGATGTCGTATATTAAAAACTAAAAATACACATGTAATAAGTTTGAATTATAATTTTAAATATCATGAAAATTTATTACTGTTGATGAACTGCATTCTGTTAATTAAGTATTTGAGACTAAACTTCTACAGAACATGAATAACTGTTTAAATTGATCTTATATTTCAAGTTTTGAAGTGAATGTAAACAAAGTAAGTTTGTTATTTCCTTCTCTAAAACCACTATATTATCCACAGTTTCTTTTATACAGTCACAAGGTAATCATATTCTCCATTTAATACTTGGAAAAATATTGGAATAAATTTTGTCCAATATTTTGAATTTCCAAATGATACAATAAAATGTTTGGAATGCAATGAAAATATATGTTGTTCATATTTTGACACACAGTTTGGATCACATTTTCATAAAAGTTCTAACAATAGGGATTTCTCAACATGATCTTTTAAAATATAGAGCAATATTACAACCAGTACATCTATAGAAACTATTGACTACATTCAGATTTTTTTCAGGTTGACTTGTACTTCTCAGTGTGGGTGTGTGAATTTAGCTTTATACAATTTTATAATGTTAGGTTCATGTACCTACCACTAGTCAAAATGCTGATACACTGATCATACTGTTCCATAACCACACAGAACTCTGACATTGCCCTTTTATAACCATAACCCACGAAACATGTCCCTGACCACTAACAACTACTTCTTTGCTCACTAATTGTAAAATATTGTCATATAAAAATGATGTATAAAGGAAAATGAAATAATACCATTTGTGATTTTTTTTTTTTTTTTTTTTTTTACACAGAGTCTCTCTCTGTCACCCAGGCAGGAGTTTGGTGGCCTGATCTTGGCTCACTACAATCTCAGCCTTCTTGGTTCAAGTGATTCTCCTGCCTCAGCCTTCTGAGTATCTAGGACTACTGGCGTGAACCATCATGCCTGGCTAATTTTTGTGTTTTTTGTAGAGGCGGTGTTTCGCCATGTTGGCTAGGCTGATCTCAAACTCCTGAACTCAAAGTGATCTGCCTGCCTTGGCCTCTCAAAGTGCTGAGATTACAGGCATGAGCCACTGCACCTGGCCTCATATGTGACCTTGTGCAATTGACTTTTTTCTCCCTAGAATCTCCTAGAAATTACTGTTTGTATCAGTAGTTAGATTTTTTTTAAATGTATTTACAGTGTGACTATACAATAGTTCGATTATTCCTTCACTTGTTGAATGGCATTTTCCATTCAACCTAGTTTTGGCTATTATAATTAAAACTGCTATGAAGATTTATGGTAAGGTTTTTGAGTGGACATACTTTTTATTCTTGAAGGATAAGTGCCTGAGTGCAATTCCTGGGACATACAATACTTAGGTTTTTAGTGATATAAGAAAATACTAAACTCTTTTCACATTGGCTGTACCATTTTAAATCCACTAGAGCAATATATACATGATCCAATTCGTCCACATCCTGGCCAGCATTGGTGTCATTATTTAACAATTCCTGTAGTTATGTAATGATGTCACATGATTGCTAATGTTATTGAAGATCATTTCATGTGCTTATTTGACATTTGTATATTTTCTTCAGATAAATTTATGTCCTTGTCTGGTGCTCATTTTGTAACTGAGATGCTTGTTGTTTTATGGTTGATTTCTGATTAGTTTAAAATACTTAATAGATACTAGTCATTTGTTGTATATGTGATTTGCATATAATTTCTCCCAGTCTATTGCTTGAATTTTCATTTTTTTTTACCTGGGCTTTTCCCAAGGAAAAGTTGTTAATTTCGTTGAAGTATGATATATCAGATTTTCTTGTCTAGATCATGGCTGTTGTCAGTTTTAAAAACTGTTTGTCTATGCTTGGATGCTAAAAATTTCCCAAGTTTTAAATAAAATGTTTGTCTACTTAGTTTTTCCCATTTTACATATATGTTCACTATTCACCTTGATTTAATTTTGACATAAGGTGTGATGTTTAGGTAGAAGTTTATATTTTTGCCTTTGTATATTCAACTGTTGCAATATCATTTGTTGAAATGGCTCTCCTTCCTCTTTTGAATTGCGTTTACACCTTTGTAAAAAATTATTTGGGTTTATTTGAATCTATATCTGGGTTCTGTATTCTATTGCAGTCCTCTATGTACCAGTCCCTCTACTAATACTGCACTATCTTGATTATTTATACTGGCTGTAGAATAAGGCTTTATATCAGCCAGAGTAATCTCTCTCACTTAATTTTTTCTTTCAAAATTGTTTTAACTATTTGGGGCTGGTGTCTTTCCTAATATGAACTTTAGAGTAAGATTGTCAATATTTATAAAATAATACCCTACAGGTAATTTGAAAAAGTGCATTAAACCTATAAGACCTTGGGGACAAAAGGTCTTTGTACGCTCAGTATTTGTGGTGGTAGAAATTTTTTTTGCCTGTATACCACTGCCACCACCACTATCACCACCACCATATGTCTCTTGGTGGGGAAGATGGTTTTCAAGATCAGCAAAAAAGGTGGCTTCAGTGATTAAATTCTTACTGTTATGGGATCTTCTTTGTAAGCACTCCTGGGCCATATGCCCAGGATTGTGGGAGGGGGAGGTTCAGTCCACACATTAAAGTGTACTTTTTCTGTATTCTTACTCCTGGCATGAGCTTCCAAATCTGTCTCCTTGCTGATTTTTCAGGTTCACTTGGTGTTGCCTATGTGACTTTCTTTTGATCCTGTGACAGGATTAATGTACCAAGGACAAACTCTCTTATTAGACCAAGGATCTGGAAATACTTCTATATAGATCAGATTAAATAGACCTGTCTCCCTAGGTTCCTTTCTACTACGTTCAACTATAACCCTTGAAAATAATGCAAGAGATAACCAAAGAAAAATTCTACAAGATGATAAGAGAAAGGTGAAGATTAGAGGGGCCAGGAACAACATAGTGGCAGCATATCTTATTATCTTCTACCCATAAGAAGAAAGTGACCAAAGTTAAGTGCTGTATTTAATGCCTAAATATGTAATAGGCAGGTCTATTTAATCTGATCTATATAGAAAATGTGTGGCTGCTTTTAATTTTATCTCTGTCTCTGTTTTTAAGCAATTAAATGATGATGTGCTTTTTTTTCATGTTTCTTGTGGTTTATTGAACTTCTTAGGTCTTTAGGTTTGCAGTTACTGTCAAACTTGGAATGCATTCAACTTTTGTAGCTTCACATATTTTTTTCTGCAATCCCTCCTCAACTCCATTTACAAGGACTGCAATCACCACTTGCAGTATTAGGCTATTTCAGGATATAGCACAGCTCACTGATGCTATTTGTATTTTTAAAAATCCTTTTTTCTCATTATGCATATTTTTGAGATTTTTATTTTACTGTATCTTCAAGTTTAATAATCTTTTATTCTGCAATGTTTAATTGGTCATTACTCTGTCTAGTGGGTTTTCATCTCAAGCACTGTAGTTCTCTCTAGAAGTTGCGTTTGTTTCTAAAAAAACTTCTTTGTCTATACTTTTCTGTACAAGGTAATGATAGCAAATCTGTTTATGGAAGTAGTTCCAAAGAAATACAGAATGATTTACTCAGAATTGTGATCCTTTGTGTATTGAGTTCAATTTTGTAGCCATCAAGTTTGAAGTGCTAAAACCGTAAGGCTTTATTTGCAGAGTTGCACTAGCTAATTAAGCAATGAAACTATCAAATGTAAGCAGTATTTAACATGTAAAACAAGATATAATTTCCAAACCCAAAATAACACCACAACATATTTGCTTAGAAAAGCTAAGGCAATCTGTAGCAAACCAAAAGTAATAATAAAAAAGGTTTATCTTTTCCCTAGCTTAGAATACTTATGAAATGGAAAGACAATAACCAAACACAAAATTTAAACTCCATATTGTATTTATTGTATCAATAAATCATTTTCATGCTGCTGATAAAGGCATACCCGAGACTGGGTAACTTATAAGAGAAAGAGTTTTTATTGACTCACAATTCCACATGGCTGGGGAGGCCTCACAATCATGATGGAAGGGCAAGGAACATTTTACAGGGCAGCAGGCAAGAGAGAGCTTGTGTAGGGGAATTTCCCTTCAAGAAAACCATCAGATCTCATGAGGCTTATTCACTATCACAAGAACAGCATGGGAAAGACCATCCCCACAATTCAATTACATCCCACCAGGTCCCTTTTGGGCCCCCGGGGGGGGGGGGGCCGCCCCCCCCCAACCCCTTTTTGCTCCCATGTTTTTCTCCCCCCCGCCCTGCCCCCCCCCCCCCCCCCCCTCCCCCTACACATGGGAATTTTGGGAGCTACAATTCAAGATGTGATTTGGATGGAGACAGAACCAAACCATATCAGTAGACAAAACAAAAAAAAAAGTTTGGTCACATGTCTTTAATAATGTTACTTTGGCTGCCATAACTATCATTTTATTTGGTATTGATCATTTTATCTGAAAAGGTTAATATTTTTATAAATGAAAGAAGTAAAATATATTTTCAAAGGGCCAAAGAGAAAAGATTCTTCAGAGAATAAGGTTTTAATAATTCATAATAACAAGTTCCATAATTTAACAATTATAAATAAAGTTATGGGTGATGTTTGTTCTGTATATAATTATTACCAATTGCTTTAAATTTGGGGTATAATATTTCTCTTTTTTCCATCAAAAGATTGTCTATGCATAAAAATATCATGGATCTGGAATACTTTCTATTTAAAATATTAATTTTAATTACAAATATACAGGATACATCTTGAAAACTGTATAGTAAAGGAGAATTTATGATTAATTTTGAGGAATCTAAATATAGAATTATTTGCATCATTTTAGATAACACAAAAATTATTAACCTAAGCATTGCCAAGTTATGTTTAAAATTGCTTTTTTCTCATCAATTCATGTTAGTTCACTTCTTATTTTATTTCTGTGATATATGTTCCTCTACTATAAATATAATAAAAGAAAATGTAACTGTCTAGATAAATATTACCTGTTGAGAATTTCATAAGTGCCAGTCTAATCTACATAAATCTATTTTAGAAGCAAAATACAAACTGTTTACATATTTAGGCATTAAATACAGCAAATCACTACTTCACTCATAACTTTCATTTATTTATAAGTGCAAAATAATTTACAGACTTAGAAATTGATTCTATATGATAACTATCTATACACACCTTCAAAACATATCTACCCTTTTCAGCAATGTTTTTTTCTCCTGTGTTATATTTATTCTGAGTATATTTATTGAATATTGTTTCATGTCTCTGTATTCTCATGTTAATAATCTGGGTTTGCATTTGATCTCTTTAATATTTTTATTTTTTGTAAGTCATTTTATTGTATTTTACAGAATATTTTTAAACACATTAGAAATTGAAAAATAAAATGTATCCTTTACCACAGATAGTTTGAGAACTGTCCTAGTGACTTCTTTAAAGTTACATTTACTAACAATCATTATACTTTTTGCACTGGCAGTTAGGCAGCTTGACAATTGGCTCAGTTGTGCATTTTTATTAAAATTAAAATTGGAACTATTCAAAAGAGTTCTGGTTAAATTTGTTATTTTTCACTTGTTATGCATAATTAATCTCAAAACAATTTTCAGAGAAATGGTACAAGAATGTTGAACATTGAGATACAACTCCAACCATGGGGAACATTTTAAACCTTGGGCAACTGGACTGCTTTGTGCTTAAATACTGTCTGCCTTATGCTGTAGTGAAAAGAATGTAAGACTGAAAGCACCACTACACATTTAAAAAAATTTTTTTTTACTGCAACCTCCACCTCCCAGGATCAAGCGATTCTTCTGCCTCAGCCTCCCAAGTAGCTGGGATTACAGATGTGTGCCATCATGCCCAGCTAATTGTTGTATTTTTAGTAGAGATGGGGTTTCACTATGTTGGCCTGACCTCAGGTGATCCGCCCCCCCTCAGCCTTTGGAAGTGCTGGGATTACAGGTGTGAGCCACTGCGCCAGGCCAATCACTACATATGTTTTTATAAAAGATTCTCATACCAAAGGAGCAACTTTGGACTCTGTTTTTAAAACCTTCTAAACCATTACTTAGGATAACTCTGAAGGGTGTTATTATCAAAAATAATCAGTAAATAAATTGTGCTATTTTGTTTTATGTTGTTGTAGCAGGCTGGGTAATTCATAAAGACAATTGTTTTATTTAACTCACAGTTCTGCAGGCTGAGAAGTACAAAAACCATTCCACTGGCATCTGTTCAGCATCTAGTGAGAGAGAACCACATCTTAGGGTCAAAACATAGTAAGAAGTTCAAAGGGGAAGCAGACACAGACCCCCATGCAAAGAGAAGCTCCTGGCTTTGTAATAACCCACTCTCAAGAGGGAACGAATTCACTCCCACAAGAACTAATCTAGTCTTATCAGAGTGAGAACTTGCTTACTACAATAGGAATGGTACCAAGCCATTTATTAGTACTCCACTCCATGAACCAAACACCTCCCACCAGGCTCCATCTTCCAAGATCACCAAATTGGGATCAAATTTCAACATGAGTTTTGGTGGGTACAAACAAACCATATCCAAACCATAACAGGAATCATACTTATGCAATGGCCAACCATAGCATAATCAGTGGTAACTCACTAGATATCATAGGCATTTGAAATCATGCAACAGTGATTATACAAGGTATAAGAAAAGGCTTGGTATAGATTTTTTTTTAAAGCACGAGATGTGAGGCTGAGTTACACATTAAAAAATGTAAAGCATAGCATAGTTAGATTTTGCAAATACTGGGTGTACGTTCTATTAGGGAAGCAGATTAAGAAAATCAGCTGAGGCACATTATAGCAAATAAATGGTGTGCCAAGTTTTGATAAGTAAAAATTAAAAATGTAAAACAATTTTGTCATCAGAACCATGTGTATTCATACAGTTCAGTAGACCCCACTCCAGTTCTTCAATACATATAGCTCTAGCCAAAATACTCACACTAGTGCTCAAAAACAAGTGTAAGTTGATACAGTTCAAGTTATATGATGTGAAAGTACTGAGGAGTGTTATGGTTTGGCTCTGTGTCCCCACCCAAATCTCAACTTGTAGCTTCCATAATTCCCACATGTTGTGGGAGGGACCCAGTAAGAGATGATTGAATCATGGGAGAGGGTCTTTTCCATGCTGTTCTCACGATAATGAGTAAGTCTCACAAGATCTGATGGCTTTAAAAATGGGAGTTTTCCTACACAAGCTCTCTTTGCCTGCTGCCATCTGCCTAAGATGTGACTTGCTCCTCCTTACCTTTTGGTATTACTGTGAGGCCTCACCAGCCATGTTGAACTATAAGTCCAATAAACCTGTTTCTTTTGTAAATTGCCCAGTCTTGGGTATGACTTTATTAGCAGCATGAAAATGAACTAATGTAAGGAGATTATCTAAAAATAGTAATTTATGTTGAAATGTTCAAAGTTTATTTCTTAGTAAATAACAACACTTATGATTAGCCCCTATAAAGCTTTACATGCTAGAAATAATAACACTTGTAAGGCACTTTTCCCAAAACAGTGACTAAGAGCTCCATGTATTACATATTGCTCACAAATATTATGGTAAATAACAATAAAAATATGTGTTAAGCACTTAATATATGTCATAATTTTCATAGCAATCTTATGAATTATATATTATTATTGCCCACTTTTGTATATGAAAAACCCTAAGCATAGGTTCATTAGTAAGTATCATGCCTAAGGTCACACAGTAAGTGGAAGAGCTAGAATCCAAACAGAGTGATTTTGGCTCATATTTCTATTCATATGTTTAGAGAAATAAAATCATTGAACAGTAATTACCCAATGCAGGCAGTTTCTGAGGCAAATAGGATAATTGGTGAATAAATCAGTCTATTAGATTTTTTAAAATGCTGTGTTTTGACATAACTGGTTTGTTATATATTATTGTTAATTTATAAAAGAGAAAACGTATATATATATTGTGTGCCATATTAAAGTGATTTTCCTTGTTAAAGTGAGTATGCATGTTCTTGTTAATATGAGCATGAATGTTCTGTTTTGTTAATGCCAATGATGCTTTTCCATCCTAATTTTTTTTTTTTTTGAGACAATGTCTCCCTGTTACTCAGGCTGGAGTGCAGTGGTGCAATCTTGGCTTACTGCAACCTCCATCTCCGAGGTTCAAGCAATTCTTCTGCCTTATCCTCCCAAGTAGCTGGGACTACCAGAACACTCCCTTATGCCCAGCTAATTTTTGTATTTTTAGTAGTTTCACCATATTGGCCAGGCTGGTCTGGAACTCCTGACCTCATGATCTGTATGCCTCGGCCTCCCAAAATGCTGGGATTACAGGCATAAGACACCACGCCCGGCTGAATTTCATATATATATATATATATAACACATATATACATATATATATTATATATATATATCACATTTATTAATATATGAAAAAAATATGTTTTTCAAGGAAACTCTGATTACAGGCACAGGTAGTATCATTGTTTGCTCTGAGATAATAGGCTATGTCACAGTCAACTTCTGAGCATAATGTAATGTTTGCCTCTTTTTAGTTATACATGTCATCTTTGGTCTTTTTAAACTACTTATATGCCTACACAAATGATAATAAGAAAAAAAATATGATCCCACGTACTTTGGTAAGGCTAGCCTAAACCTTTCCATGACATGATAATGTTCTAATTTTGCATTGAAACTTTATGATATGTAAACATGATAATTAAAGACACTGACAATTCACTGCTTATGTACCCCATTTTGATTTTGTTTAATTTTTTTTTCCACATATTAATTTTACAATCCAATGTAAACCAATTTTTTTGCTGAGTATCAGTAACTGACAATGTTATCAAATCACACTGAATCACAGAAGTGTTGCAGCCAAGGTGAAAGCAGTTGTGATTATTTGAAATAATACTATGTGTTCACTGGTGTATGTAAAACATTTGTAAGGAAATAAATGCTGTGTGTTTTTGATTATTACTAAGGCAAGGGGTGATGTATAAATTAATAAAATTCTGCACTGAAGAAAAAAATTAGCTAGAAATATACAGGAAAACTCGAATATAAAATGATATGAATATAAAACTATGTTTTGTTAGAAAATGTTCCCCAAAGAAAAGTCACTTGAAGTTTACAAGTAATTCATTTTGGTATAATGAAATCCATAAAAAAAATTTATAAAATTGGTCTTGGATACATAAAAATATAATACTATACAATTAATTGTTTTTGATGAGAATCTTTTGCAAGAGTACATTTTTGACACTTTTTGGTAAGTAAAACTTCAAAGAGAAATATTGTGAAAAACTTCTAGTTTCATGAAGTCTATGACATATAATTTCACAAACATGACTTGCTATTCTTGATTAACTTTTGACTAATTTTCTAACCATACCTCTTTGCATTTTAGTAGAGAGCACATGGCAAAAAAATTATATAAACAAGAGGCCCTATATCATAAATAACATTATTTTAAAATAAATAATAGTTTACTTAAACAAAGTAGGTCATTTCCATATCTGCACTGTTTCAACCTTTAATAGAACTTCGCCTTTCCTTCAGTTGTGGTCTTACAATAATAAGAAACATTAAAGTGTCTTACCTAAAAATATTTTACAAACCTCTTTCATTTGCTGTAAGTCAGGTTGTGAAATATATTTATTATTTAAACTAAAAACAGCAGATTTGTAGTACACTATCATCATTGAGCAGAATAATTGTTTTTCTTTGCTTATTCAAGTTACATTTTGCTGTACTCTATAAGAATCATAAATAATTACAGTCTTTGCAATTTAGAATTTATTTCAAAAAGGACAACTACTTCAAAATTATTCATTCATCCAGGTTTAATGGTAAGAAATATGAGATATTAACTATCAATTCTTAATATTACATGGCATTATCCTAATTGAAAATTTAAGCACAATTTTCACTGAGGTACTAAACCAAAGGCAATTCACACTTAAAATTAGATGTTTGTTACTCAATTAAAAAACACCAGAAGAAGGTAACTGATGAAAGCAATGTGATACCCCCCCCCCCCCAACCCCCCCCCCCCCCCCCCCCCCCCCCCCCCCCCCCCCCCCCCTCCCCAACCCCCCCCCACCCCCCCCCCCCCCCCCATCCCACCCCCCCCCCCCCCCCCAACCCCCCCCCCAAACCCCCCCCCCCCCCCCCCCCCCACCTCCCCCCCCCCCCCCCCCCCCCACCCCCCCCCACCCCCCCCCAAACACCACCGCTCCCCACCACCCCCCCCCCCAAGGCCCCCCCCCCCACCCCCCCCCCCCCCCCCCCCACCACCCCCCCCCCCACTCCAACCACACCCCCACCGCTACCACCCCCCCTGACCTCCCTCCCCCCCCAAGGCCCCTGCCCCCCCCCCTCCCCCCGCCCCCCGCCCCCCCTTCCCCCTCCCCCCCCAACACCCCCCCCAACACCCCAAACACCACAAACCACCAACACCCCCACGACCCAACCCCCCGGCCAACCTCCCCCCCCCCCCCCGCCCCGCGCGCGCCGACGCCACAACACCCAGGCCCCAGCAACCCCCAACCCCCCCCCTCACCCACCCCCCACCCCCCCGCCCCCTCACCCCAGAGCCAAACACACACCCCCCAATCGCCCGGCGCCCCCCCCCCCCCACCCCCACCCCCCATCAACAACAAAAACCACCACACAAAAACCAGCAAAACACAAGAAAAAAGCGAAAAAGCCAAAAAAGCCAAAACCCAACACACCCCCAACCCCCCACAAAGAAAAAACAACCCCACCACCAGACCCCCAAAAGCCCACAAAAAAGAACCGGGCCCCCCCTCCCCGGCCCTCCCGCCCCCCCTCTCGCCCCCCCCCCCCCCCCCCCCCCCCCCCCCCCCCCCCCCCCTCCCCCCCCCCGCCCACTCCACCTACCCCCAGACCACCCACCCTACCACCAACACCCCCCCCCCCACCCCTCCCCCCCCCAACGCCCCCACCCCCCCCCCCCCACCCCCTGCCGACCAGGCGGCCAAAACACGCCCTTCTCCCACCGCCCATCCACCCAAGGAAGGCCCCGGCGCGGGGCGGGGAGGCCCCCCCCAAACCTCCCAACCCCAGCAACAAAAAAAAAAGGGGTCCCCCTGAAGAAGGGGGGGGGGGGGGGGGGGGGGGGGGGGAAGGGGCAGAAAAAGCGAAAAAGGAGGAAAAAAGCGCCAAAAACACACCCCAAGGGCCCCCCCCCCAAAACCCCTCCTTCTTTTTATACACCCAAAAAAAAAAAAAGCAAAAAAAAAATATAAAATAAAAAAAAAAGAAAGCAATGTGATAATAAAGCATGTCTGGTATTTTTGTGGAAAATCCTCTATCTTTTACAAATTGAAAAGGGAAGTGTCCCTATTGGACATAATAACAGCAAGCTCTTCAACCCCTTGTTGATTATATCATTATAATTTTTGCATAAATTTGTATAAACCCAAACAATGAACAGAGGAGAGTTTAATATCAACCCAACTATCTCATAATTACGTTTAAAAATATATGTTTATTTGTGGTCTGGACAATACTATGCAGAGTACTTAGTACGATTATAAACCCTGAAAATAACACAAAAACAAGCAAATGAGAAATCTGAAAGGTAGTAAGGCAGGCCACCCTTAGAACTGGAGAAAAATTAGTATCAGAACGTTTTTACATGCCCTTGCAAACCGGAAGAAGGAAACCCTGACATGGCACTTCCTGTCTCCCAAGTTAGCAACAAAAGTCAGCAATATAGGCTGATTCCTCCCCTGATTCCACTAGGAGACCCTCTGCAACACCAGGTGAACAGAGGACTGATAGACCCTGTTAAACATTAACACCAAGGAAGCTCTTGGGTAGAGATGCCTAGCTAGCCTGGTGGAAAGAGCAAGAATGACCCTGCTAGTGAAAGCAGCTGGCCTAGGATGCCTTTGTCTCCATGAAATTGAGACTCTCCTCAAAGGCCAAGAAATATCCAGTTGTATAAAGGCACCAGTAAAAGCCAAACAAACAATACTCCCAGCACAAAAACATCCTGTCAAAAGAATTCTCCATCCCCCCCAAAGAAGGAAAATCTTACTACTAGCAATGCCTACTCGAAGCCTCTTGTTTTCCACCAGCCTTAAAATTCCCTCCTCTAGATAGAGACACCCTAAATTGGGATAAACCCATTCTACCACCTCAGACAGTACCAGCAGAGAAGAGAGATTATTAAGCAAGACGTAAACCAAGTAAACAACAATAGCACTGCAAAGACTCTGAAGATTGGATCATCTTTATATCCACAGCCCACAAAAGTAGGGCAAGACCTTCAGCTATTTCTAAACAGTTATCTTAGTACATTCAGGTTGCTGTAGAAAAATACCATAAACTGGCTACTTTATTAACAACAGAAATGTATTTCTCACACTTCAGGAGGTTAGGAAGGCCAAGATTAAGGCACTGGCAGCTTTGGTGTCTGGAGAGGGTCAACTTTCTGACTTACATATTGTACTTTCTTGCTGGTCCTCTCATAGTGGAACATGTGACAGGTCTCTCTTAATAGTCTTTTATAAGGGCATTAATACAACTTATAAAAGCTCCACCCTCATGACCTAATCACCTCCCAAAGTCCCCACCTCCTAATACCATCACTTTGGGGGTTAGGATTTCAGATTTAAATTTTAGTGTGACACGAACATTCAGACCATAGCAGTAGTGTAATGACTTACTAAAATAGGTGAATTATATAGAACATAGAGACTCCTAACATGTCCATGCCCAGGATACAAATTTAAAAACACCTTTAATAACAAGAACAAGTGAATGTCTACTTGAATGAAAAAAAAAATTCAACTGCTCAACCCCAAAGTGAATAGGGTGTTTGAATTCTCTGACAAGTAATTATATCAACCATAATAGAAATGCTTCAAGAAGCAATTACAAATTATCATTAAACATATGAAAGAAGAACATATGACAACGAAATTAATGCTATAAAAAATAACCAAATAAAAATCACAGAACTGAAAAAAAACAAGGAGAAGAAAAACCTTGCTAGATAAGCTCAATAATAAATTTAAAATGTTGGAGGAAAGAATCACTGAACTTGGGAACAGGTAAATAGAATTTCTCTAATTTAAACAACACACAAAATAGACTGAACAACAACAACAAAGTTTCTTAAGGACCTGTGGGACAATGACAAAAGATCCAGCATTTATATCATACAGAGGGACAGAAAAGATATGTGAAAAGAGTTTTTTGGTAAATAATGCTGAAAACTTCCAAATTTGTTAAATGATACAAAGGCAAGGATTTGGAAAGCTGAGTGAATACCATATAAGTTAAACCTAAGGATTTACCCTAAAATTCTAAACAGTAAAGACAAGGTCTTGAAAGCAGTAAGATAAAGATGCATCACTTACAGAGGAGCAGCTATTTGAATTACCAGAAATTTCTTATGAATGTCTATGTAGAAAACCCCAGATATTTTTAAAAAATAAACCAAAAAGAAAACAAAAAGGGAAAACCATACTCCTGTAACTAAAAAGTGAGTCATGTAGCCTTCAGGATACAATACATGAGATCAACACAAAAATATAAATATATTTCTGTATTTTAGCTATTAAGAAGTGCAATAATATTCCCAATTGCTTGAAAATAATGAAATGTTTCAGTACAAACAAAATAAAATATGTAAAGTATCTGTAGGCTGAAAATTATACAGTACTGATCAAAGAAATAAAAAACCCTAAACTAATGTAGAGACATGTCATGTTCAAGAATTGGAAGACTCAACAGAGTAAACATGTCACTTTTTTTCAGACTGGTCTTTTTCATATTTTAAAAGAATTTCTATTAAAAGCCAAGCAAGAATTTTATAGACATAGAAAACCTTATATAATTTTTATGGCAATGCATATAACCTAGAATAGCCAAAACAATCTTGACAAATAAAAAGAAATATGGGAGGAATTATACTAAAATGATATTAAGGCTTACTCTAAAGCTACATTAATCAAGATAGTGAGATATTAGTGGAAAGATAAACTTACTCTAAGAAACAGCATGAATAATTCTAAAATAGACCCACATAAATATGAGCAACAAATTTTGATAGAGGTACAAAAATAATGCAATAGAGGAAGGAGAATCTATTCAAGTAGATAAATACGTATCCGAACAAAGACTAATACCTGGGATAAACTTGATCATTTTTTAAGAATAAAATGATTAATTTATCAAAAGGACATAAAAATCTTAAATATGTATGCCTTCAATAAGATAATTTGAAATAACTTGAAGGAAAAACTAATGGAACTGCTAGAAGAAAGAGAGAAATTAACAATTATATCCAAAGATTTAAATATGCCTCTCTCTCCCTCATTTATTATGATTGCTTCCTTTGGCTTCCTGCTTGTTACAATTTGTTACATTTCTTCCCTGATGTATAAAACCCCTTGTTTTAGTGGGTCAGGGAGATGGATTTGAGACTGATCTCCCATCTCCTGGGCAATACTCATTGTCTCAGTGATTGGCTTTCTCTGCAGTGAGCAGCAGGACCTAGACTGAACCCCTGGTGTTTCCATAACAATTAGAATATTACTATTGACCAATTTATTCAAGCTGACATTCGTTGAACATTCCACCTAAAAACAACAGAATATATATAGTAATCAATTGTAGGTGGAACAATCATCAAGCTAGAAAATGTTCTGGGTTATAAAACAAATCTCAATTTAAATTTAAAATGATTCAATTCTTATAAATCTTTTATGTGACCCCAACTAAATTCATTAGAAACAAATAACAAAGGTGTCTTTGGAAAAACCACAAATATTTGGAAATAAAACAATGAACTTTAAGTACCCATGAGTAAAAGGAAAACCTAAAGTTCTTTGAACTGAATAGAGATACTACATATCAGAATGTTTGAAATGGCATTGAAACATTACTTAGGGGGGATATTATAGTGCGAGATGCCTACAAAAAATTTTAAAAAGTGTCAAGTCAATAATGTCAGCTTCTGCCTCTTCAAAAAGGAGAAAGAAGTAGAAAGCAAATGAAAGAGAAAATAACAGAAAGTATATAATAAACCAAGCAGAATACAACAAAATATAAAACAAAAATGTGTATAAAATCTGACTCTTTGGAAAAAAAATCAGTAAAATCGATACAATTTCAACCAGACTAACTATGAAAATGGAACAGCACAAGTGGCCAAGATCAATTAAGAGCAAGGAGGTGACATTACTAAAAATTCTACATAAATTAAAAGAGTAATAAGATAAAATTATGAACAACTATATCCCTAAAAGTTAGACAACTTAGGTTAAATAGATTAATACTGTACCTTGAAATATATAATCTATTAAAATTTACTTAAGATGATATAAATAACCTGAATGGTCACGTATTAAATTTGTTTAAAAACTTCCCACAAAGGTATCTCTGGCCCGGATTGCTTCAGTGGTAAATTCTACCAAAATTTTAAAGAAGAAATAATAGTAATTATACCATAAAAAGACTGAGAAAATTGAAAATGAATTAATGATACCCAACTCCTTCTAAGAAGCAGGTTTTACCCTCATGGTAAAACCAGAACATTTATTATAATAAAAGAATATTGCACAACAAGTCATAAACATAGCTGTAAAATTTACTTAAAAGTTAGCATTTTTTAGTTTAATAGTATAGACAAAGAATAAAATATTTTGATCAAGAATTTCTAGGAATACAGGGATAGTTATATATGAAAATTAATGAAATTTACCATATTAATATTTTTTAATTATATTATCATCTCAATATGTGCAGAAAAAGCATTCAACAGAATCATAATTCTATTACATATACAATTTCTTCACAAAATAGATGTGAAGAATTGTTAATTTATTTTTTTAAAAAACCAAAAATTTAAATGATTTACGTATAATATTTACTCTAAAATACAAATTAATTTTAAAATATTATGTCAGCTAATATTATTTTTTAATAAAATTAACAGTCTATTTTTAGACTACAATATTGAATTATTATGAAATCACTTCATTTGAGCACAAAGTGTAATGTGAAGTAAAATGAAAAATCTTCCTTACTTCTGTTATCCAAGTTTAACTAACACCTAGAAGGAAACAGGCATGGCAGATGGCAATGCAGGGCCCTGGTGAGGTTTGGTTGCCACTGAGAC